>JAODAL010060302.1:0-20966 GCA_025379985.1 Phyllomedusa bahiana | reverse complement strand
GGCTACATAAAATATTTTTTTTTTAAAAAAAAAATTAAAATTTTAGTTTTTTTCTTTTTTTTCCATAGAAAACCCCTCCCCCACGGGGCATTTTTTTTTGTCCTGAGTTATATCCTGGCAGCCCCTCCGACTACCTCAGATATTTTAATTTGTTTTTTCCTGTTGTATATTTTTACAACCCATGAAAATCGGGATCCTATTTAATGTAAATGAGTTTTAACCAGTTCCCAAATCCCTCGTATCACACTTTTTAACTGTGTGCAAATGTTAATTTAAAAATCTAATGTTTTTTTCCCGTCTTAATCTATTTTTCCCTTTAAATAAAATTATTTTTTGTCTTTAAATCTTCCAATTTTTTAGTGTTTTTCTGATTTTTCTGACTCCTACATAATTCCGATCGGGCTCCCTTTTAAACCACACTCTCAAAAACATTTTCTTCTGATTTCTCTATAAAAAAAGTATTTTTCTTTTCCTTTGGTCCCATCTGTAACTCCCCCATACAACACCAATCATTTTTCCCTTTTTTAGATTTTTTTTCCCGTATTGGCCTTTCTTCAGGGCCCGCTTTTAAGCATAACCAACCCCAAACCCCCTTTTCCCTTAATACAACCATTGGTTAAACCCCAAGCTTCTTTTCTTTAAACCCAAAATCACGGCCATTTGGGGAAATAAAAAATTTTAAAGGGAGCGCCCTTATTCTCACAATTTTTTTTTGGGCGCCTTTTTTTTTTAAATAAGAACCCTCTTTTCTCCCATTGGGTCCCTTTTTGTTTTTTCCCAAATTTTTTTTTCCTTTGGCTATTCTCTTTTCCCCCCTTCTAACTCTCGACCCTATTTTTTCCCTCTGCTATTTCATCTTCAAAACTCTCCAGTGGTGATTTATCTACATCCCCCACCCGGGGTTTTTTATTCACCTTATTATTAAAAGTACACACAAAAAATCAGCTCACTCCAACGAAAAATTAAAACAACTTTTTGTTTTTTTTTTATTGTTGTCTTGCACCACATCAAGATAGACATGGGGCCTGGGGGGTTCAGTCTAAACCCCGGGTTTATCCCGTCTCTTTCCCCTTCCCTTCGTCTTCACATCAGATTGACATCCTTTCCCCCGTCCAAATTTTCCCCTCTTTCTTTCTTCACACCTGTTTTCCCGTTCACGTCATTTACCTGTAAAACAAAAAAAGACCAATTATATTTATTTAACCTTTATAAAATACCCCAGGTGTTTTTCCCCCTTTTTAAATTTTTACTTCTGATGAAGCGCGCTGTACGAGGGAAAAGCGTCAAGTACTTTTTAAAGTTTATGTTTTTAATTTTTGTCTCGGTTTAAAAACCGAGTCATTTTTAAAAAAAAAAAAAAACTCTTCTTAAAAGAAAAGGGCCCATAGCCTGGGGTTTTTTTTTTTTTCCATTAAAACCTTTTCGCCAGGGCCATCCCTTTTTTTTTTTTTCCCTAACATTTTTAGCCCTGTGACCCTCGCATTTTCTTGTTTGGAAGATCCCATCCGCCCCAGGGGGGACAATTTAGCATTAAAGGGGTGTAGGGGTCGCAAGGAGGGATTTATACCCAAATTGGGTGAGAGCGCTTTCTGCATGGATAAGTAGTGCAGAGAATGCCCCAAAACATCCCCCCGACCACAACACTGCTCCCACTCGCTTGTGTTCTTCCAGCAATGGTTGCAGGGTGTTTGTTCTCTGATATTTCTCATCTGGCACGCCAACGTCCACCCCGTTCCAAAAAGCAGAAAATGTGACTCACCAGAGAAGACAACCCTTTTCAAGTCAGCAGACTTGATACTGCTGTAAAAATTTAAGCCTTTTTTGTAGCTACAGCTTTGTTAGCAGAGGTGCAGTGACATCCATCTGCTCCGGGGGGGCCGTTACACTAGGTTAGCAGAGGTGCATTACATCCGGCTCCAGAGCTCCATACACATAGGGTTTGCAGAGGGCAGGACATCATCTGCTCCGGGGCCCCCCTCACATAGGGGTTTTTGCAGGGTGCAGTGACATCCGTCTGCCCCAGGGCCCCCCTACCAGAAGGTTGCATGGGGGGCAGTGACATCCCCTTGTCCGGGGGCCCCCCTACACAGTAAGTAAATAGAGTGCAGTGATATCCCCCGCTCCGGGGGCCCCTTTCACAGTAGGGGGTTGCAGAGTGCAGTGACACCACCCGGGGCTCCAACACAGAAAAAGGTTAGCAGAGGTGCAGTTGACATCGTTCTGCTCCGGGGCCCCATACACAGTCAGGGTTAGCAGAGGTGCAGTGACATCCGTCTGCTCCGGGGGCCCATAACGATAGGGTTAGCCAGAGGTTGCAGTGACATCCGTCTGTCTCCGGGACCATACACAGTAGTGAATAGCAGGGTGCAGTGACATCCATCTGCTCAGGGGTCCATACACAGTAGGTGTTAGCAGAGAGCAGTGAACATCCATCTGCTCCAGGGCCCCATACACAGGTAGGGTTAGCAGAAGGTTGCAGTGACATCCATCTTTACTGGGGCTCGATACACAGTAGGGTTAGCAGAGGTGCAGGGACTCGTTCTGATCGGGGTCCCATACACAGTAGGGTTAGAGAGGTGCAGTGACATCCCGGCTGCTCCGGGGCCCCATACACAGTAGGTTAGCAGGAGGTGCAGTGAACTCCGTCTGTGGGGGCCATACACAGTAGGGATAGGCAGAGTGCAGTTGACATCAGTTGCTATGGGGCCAGACTCGAGTAGCGTTTGCAGAGGTGCAGTGACCCGTCTGCTTCAGGGCCACATACACAGTAGGGTTAGCAGAGGTGCCAGGGACATGGTCTGCTACGGGGCCACATACATAGTAGGGTTAGCAGAGGTGCAGTGACAACGTCTGTTTCCGGGGCCCCATACACAGTAGGGTTGCAGAGGTGCAGTGACATCCGTCTGCTCGGGGCCCCATACACAGTAGGGGTGTAGCAGAGTTGCAGTGAGTGACATCCTTCTACTCCGTGGGCCCATACACAGTAGGGTTAGAGAGGTGCGTTGAATCCGTCTGCTCCGGGGCCATACACATATAGGGTTGCAGAGTGTGGAAGTGAAATCGTCTGCCTACGGAGCCCATACACAGTAGGGCTTAGAGAGGTGGCAGAGACATCCGGTTCTGCTCCGGGGCCCCATACACAGTAGGGTTAGCAGGGTGCCAGTGTCATCCGTCTGCTCCAGGCCCCATAACACAGTAGGGTTGCAGAGGTACAGTGACTATCAGTTGCTCGGGGCCTACATAGTAGGTGTTAGCAGAGGGGCAGTGTCATACGTTTGCTCCAGCCCTTACACAGTAGGGTTCGCAGAGTGCAGTGACAATCGTTTCTGCTCCAGGCCCCATACTCAGTAGGGTCAGCACAGGTGCAGTGGACATCTGTCATGGCTCCAGGGCCCCATACACAGTGAGGGTTAGCAGAGGAGCAGTGACATCTGTCTGCTCGGCGGCCCATAAACAGTTAGGGTTTGCAGATGTGCGTGACATCCGTCTGTTCCGAAAGCCCCATAACAGTTGGTTAGCAGAGGGCAGTGACATCCGTCTGCTCCAGAGCGCATTTACACGTAGGGGTTAGCAGAGGTGCCTTGACATACGTCTTTCCGGGTCCCCATACTCTGTAGGGTTAGCAGAGGTGCGGTGACATTCCGTCTCCTCGATAGGCCCTTACACAATATAGGGTTAGCAGAGGGGCAGTGACATCCGTCTGACTCGGGATGACCCAATACACAGTAGGCTTAGCAGAGGTGAATAGTACTTCCGTCTGATCCGGGGCCCATAACGAGTAGGGTTAGCAGAGGTGCTGCAGGGACATCCGTCTGCTCCAGGCCCATACGCAGTAGGGTTATCAGAGGCTACAGTGACATCCGTGTCTGCTCCGGGGCCCCATACACTGTAGGGTTAGCAGAGGTGCAGTGACATCCGTTCGCTGCTCCAGGGCCCATACACAGTGGTTTAGCAGAGGTGCAGTGGGATTCCGTGGCTCCAGGCCCCATACACAGGTAGGGTTTGCAGAGGTTTGTGCAGTGACATCTTGGTGTCCTGCTCAGGGGCCCCTTACACAGTAGGGTTAGAGAGGTGCGAGTGAAATCTGTCTGCTCCGGGGCCCCGATTACACAGTGGGTTAGCAGATGTAGCAGTGACATCCGTCTGTCGAGCCCCATATACCATTGGGTTTGCAGAGGCTGGCAGTGACGTCGTCTGCTCGGGCCCCTACACAGTAGGGGTTAGCAGTGGTGCAGTGACATCCGTCTGATCCAGTGCGCATACACAGTTAGGGTTAGCAGAGGTGCAGTGACATGCATCTGCTACGGGGCCCCAAACCCGAGTAGGTTAGCATAGGTGCAGTGACTTGCGGGGTCTCTCCGGGGTCCCATTACTCAGTAGGGTTGCAGAGGTGCGGTGGACATCAGTCTCTCCGAGGCCCATTACAATAGGGTTAGCAGTGGTGAGTGACATCCTCTGCTCCAGGGCCCCCATACACGTAGGGTTGCAGAGTGCAGTGACTTCCCTCTGCTCCGGGGCCCCATAAACAGTAGGTTTAGCAGAGGTGCAGTGACATGATGTCTGCTCTAGGGACCCATTCACAGTCAGGGTTAGCAGAGGTTGCAGTGACATCCGTCTGCTCAGGGGGCCCCCTACACAGTAGGGTTAGCAGAGTGCAGTGACATCCGTCTGCTCCGGGGCCCATAACACAGTAGGCGGGTTTAGCAGTGGTGCTGTGACATGCGTTCTTGCTTCGTGGGCCCAAACAGTAGGGTTAGCTGAGGTGCAGTGACATGCGTCTGTTCGGGCCCAAACACCAGTTGGTTACAGGGTGCAGTGAATCCGTCTGCTCTGGGGCCCCTTACACAGTAGGGTAGCAGAGATGCAGTGACATCCGTCTGCTCTGTCGGCCCCATACACAGTAGGTTAGCAGTGGTGTAATGACATCCGTCTGCTCCGGAAAACCCCATACACAGTAGGGGTTAGCAGAGGTGCAGTGAATCCGTTGCTCCAGGCCCCAGTACACAGTAGGGTTAGCAGAGGTGCGTGACCATCCGTCTGCTCCAGAGCCGCTTACACAGAAGGGTTAGCAGAGGTGCAGTGAAATCGTCTGCTCCAGGCACCATACGGCAGTAGGGTTAGCAGAGGGGCTGTGACATCCGTCTGCTCCGGGGCCCCATACACAGTCGGGTTAGCAGAGCTGCAGTGCATCGTTCTGCTCCGGGGCCCCATAACAGTAGGGTTAGAGAGGTGCAGTGGAATCCGTCTGCTCCGGGGCCCCTATACACAGTAGGAATAGCAGAGGTGCAGTGATTCCATCTGCTCGGGGCTCCATACAAGTAGGGTTAGCAGAGATGCGTGACATCCAATCTGCTGGGCCCCATACACAGTTAGGGTTAGCAGAGGTGCAAGTGACATCATTCTTTACTGGGGCTCATTACACAGTAGGGTTAGCAGAGGTGCAGTGACCATCCGTCTGCTCCGGGGCCTACACAGTAGGGGATTTAGCGAGGTGCAGTGACATCCGTCTGCTCCGGGCCCTACACAGTAGGGTTAGCAGAGGTGCAGTGACATCCGTCTGCTCCGGGGGGCCATACACAGTACGGTTTTAGAAGAGGTGCAGTGACATCCGTCTGCTCGGGCCCTTACACGGTAGGGTTAGCAGATGGTGCAGTGATATCAGTCTGCTCCGGGGCCCCATACACTGTAGGGTTAGCGTGGGGCATGACATCCATGAGCTCGGGGCCTATACACTGTCTACGGTTAGCAGAGGTGCAGTGACTCCGTTATTGCTCCGGGGCCCCATACACCGTGGGTTAGCAGAGGTTTGCAGTGACATCCATCTGCAACCCGGGGCCCAAACACACATAGGGTTAGCGGAAGTGCAGTGGACATTCGATCTGCTCCAGGGCCCCATACACAGTAGGTGTTAGCAGAGGTGCAGTGACATCCGTTTGCTCCAGGGCCCATATACACTAGGGTTAGCAGAGGTGCAGTTGACATCCGTTGCTCCAGGGCCCCATATACAGTTAGGGTTATGCAGAGGTTGCAGTGACATCCGTCTGCTCCGGGGCCCCCATACACAGTAGGGTTAGCAGAGATGCAGTGTCATCCGTCTTCTGCTCGGGGCCTCATACACAGTAGGGTTAGCAGAGGTGCGTGACATCGTCTGCTCCGGGGGCCCTTACACAGTAGGGTTAGCAGAGGTGCAGTGACATCCGTCTGCTCCAGGGCCAATTAACAGTAGGGAAGGCAGAGTTGCAGTGACAACGTTGTCCGGGGCTCCATACACAGTAGGGTTAGCAGAGGTGCAGTGTACATCCGTATTGCTCCAGGGCCCCATCCAAAGTAGGTTAGCAGAGGTGCAGTGACATCCGTTGCTAGGGGGACCCATACACAGTAGGGTTAGCAGAGGTGCAGTGACATCCGTCTGCTCCAGGCCCCATTACACGTAGAGTTAGCAGAGGTGCAGTGGACTCGTTTCTCCGGGGCCCCTACACGTAGGGGATAGCAGAGGTGCGGTGACATCCGGTCTCCTCCGGGCCCATACACAGTAGGTTCAGCAGAGGGAGGTTGCAATGACATCCGTCTGTCCGGGGCCCTTACACAGTAGGCGTTAGTAGAGGTGCTGCGACATCTGTTCTGCTCCGGGGCCTCATACACGAGTAGGGTTAGCAGAGGTGCAGTGACTTCTGTCTGCTCCAGGGGCCCATACCCAGTAGGGATAGCAGAGGTGCTGAGTGACATCCGTATCCTCGGGTCCCCATTACACAGTAGGGTTAGCAGAGGTGCAGTGACATCGTTGCTCCGGGGCCATACACGTAGGGTTTAGCAGAGGTGCAGTGCATCCGTCTGCTCGGGGCCATACTCAGTGGGTTTGCGAGGTTGCAGTGAACATCGTTCTGCTCCGGGGCCCCTAAACAGTGGGTTGCAGAGGTGCGGAGTGACATCCGTCTGCTCCGGGGGCCCCATACACAGTAGGTTAGCAGAGCAGCAGTGACTCCGTTGCTCCGGGGGCCCCATAACAGTAGGGTTAGCAGAGGTGCAGTGGACATCACTGTCGCTCAGGGGCCCCATACACAGTAGAAATAGCTGAGGTGCAGTGCATCTTCTGCTCAGGGGCTCCATACACAGTTAGGGTTAGCAGAGATGCATGTGACATCCATTGCTCCGGGGCCCCATACCAGAGGGGGTTAGCAGAGGTGCAGTGACATCCATCTTACTGGTGGCTCCCAACACAGTAGGGTTAGCAGAGGCTGCTGCAGTGAATCCGTATGCTCCGGGGCCCTACACAGTGAGGGATAGCAGAGGTTGCAGTGAAAATCCGTCTGCTCCAGGGCCATACACGTGGGTCAGCAGAGGTGCAGTAGTGACATCCGTCTGCTCGGGGCCCCATACACAGTAGGGTTTGAAGAGGTTGCAGTGACATCCGTTGCCTCCGGGTCCCATTACATAGTAGAGGTTAGCAGAGGGTGCAGTGACTCCGTTGCTCCGGGGCCCCATACACAGGTAGGGTTAGCAGAGGTGCAGTGACATCCGTCTGCTCCGGGGCCCATACCACAATAGTGTTAGGCAGAGGGTGCAGTGACACCCGTCTTGCTTCAGGGCCACATACACAGTAGGGTTGCAGAGGTGCAGTTGCATCCGATGCTCTGGGGTCCCCATATCAGTAGGGTTAGCAGAGCGTGTAGTGACATCCGTCTGTTCCGGGGGCCCATACAACAGGAAGGTTAGCGAGGGTGCAGTGTCATCCGTCTGCTCCGGGGCCCCATACACAGTAGGGTTCAGCAGAGTTGCAGTGACATCCGTTGCTCAGGGCCCCATACACAGTAGGGTTAGCAGGGTGCAGTGACATCCGTCTGCTCCGGGCCCCTACACAGTAGGGTGTAGCAGAGGTGCAGTGACATCCGTCTGCTTTTTTTTTTTCCCCCCCCCGGGGCCCCATACAAAGTAGAGTTAGCAGAGGTGCAGTGGACATCCGTCTGGTCCGGGGCCCCTTACACAGAGGGTTAGCAGAGGATGCAGTGACATGGCGTTCTGCTCCAGGGGCCCCATCCTCATGAGGGTTTAGCAGAGTTGCAGTGGACATCGTCTGCTCCGGGGGCATACACCAGTAGTGGATAGCAGAGGTGCTAGTTGTCATGCGTCTGCTCCGGGGCCCCTAACACAGTAGGGTTAAGCTGGAGTTCGGCGATTGACATCCGTCTGTCTGGGGCCCAACCAGGTAGGTTAGCAGAGTTGCCAGTGACATCCTTCTGCTCCGGGGCACCATTACACAGTAGGGTTAGCAAGAGGTGCAGAGTGACATCTGTCTGCTCCGGTGGCCCCATACACAGTAGGTAAGAAGAGGTGCAGGACATCCTATTCTCCGGGCTCCATGCACAGTTAGGGTTAGCAGAGGTTGCAGTGACATCCGTCTCCTCGAGGCCATACACAGTAGGGTTAGCCGTGGTGCAGTGCCATCGTCTGCTCAGGGGCCCCATACACAGTTTGGGTTAGCAGAGGTGCGAGTTGACATCCGTCTGCTCGGGAACCCATACTCAGTAGAGAGACGTTAGCAGAGGCTGCGTGACATCGTCTGATCCAGAAGAGCCGGGCATACACAGTAGGGTTAGCAGAGGTGCAGTGACTTCCCTCTGCTCGGGCAAACCATAAAACAGGAGGTTTAGCAGAGTGCAGTGACATCCGTCTCTGCTCCGGGGTCCCATACACAGTAGGGTTAGCAAGATTGCAGTGACATCGTCTGCTCCGGGGTCATCACAGTAGGTTAGCAGAGGTTTGCAGTGACATCCGTCTGCTCCCGGCGGGCCCCATACACAGTAGGGTTAGCAGAGGTACAGTGACATCCGTCAGCTCCGGGGCCCCATACACAGTAGGGTTAGCAGAGGTGCTGTGACCATCTTGTCTTGCTCCGGGGCCCATACACAGTAGGGTTAGCAGAGGTGCAGTGACATCTGTCTCCTCATGGGACCCCATACACGTAGGGTAGCAGAGGTGCATTGACATCATCTGCTCCAAGGCCCCATACACAGTAGGGTTAGCAGTGGTGCAGTAGTGACATACGTTGCTCGAGCCCCATACACAGTAGGGTTAGCAGAGGAGCAGTGACTTCAGTCTGCTCCAGAGCCGCATAACTGTTAGGGTTTGCAGAGGTGCAGTGAAAATGCATCTGCTCCGGGGCCACCAAACACAGTAGGCGTTAGCAGTGGTGCAGGTGAAATGGGGTTCTTCTCCGGGTCCCCATACACAGAGGGTTAGCAGAGGTAGGTGCAGTGAATCCGTCTGCTCCGGGACCCATAAAAATAGGGTTAGCAGAGGTTGCAGTGACATCCTATTCTTCCGGGCTCCTTGACAGTTGGGGTTAGCAGAGGTGCAGTGACATCCGTCTCCTCGAGGCCCGTACACAGTAGGGTTAGCGAGGATGCAGTGAATCGTCTGCTCGGGGGCCCAATACACTGTAGGAGTTAGCAGAGGTGCAGTGAACATCCGTCATGCTTCGGGTCTCCATACACGTGAGTAGCAGAGGTGCAGTGACATCCGTGTGCTCCGGGGCTCCATACACAGTAGGGTTAGCGAGGTTTGTGCAGTGACAATCCCGACTCGTCGGGGGCCCATACACAGTTTGGTTAGCAGAGAAGCAGTGACATGCGTCTGCTTCGGGGCCCCATAAACAGTGGGTTAGCCGAGGTGCACGTGTAATCCGTCTGATCGGGGCACATACACAGTAGAAGTTAGCAGAGTTGCAGTGACATCCGTCTGCTCCGGGGCCCATACGCAGGTAGGGTTAGCAGAGGTGCAGTTAAATACGACTGCTACGGGGCCCCATACACAGTAGGAGTTAGCAGAGGTGCAGTGACATGCGTCTGCTTCGGTGGCCCCTTACACAGTAGGGTTAGCAGAGGTGCAGTGACATCCGTTCTGCTCAGGCCCCATAAACTGTAGGGTTAGCAGAGGGTACAGTGTCATCCGTCTGCTCCGGGGGGCTTCCATAACAACAGTAGGGTTTGCAGAGGGGTTGCAGTGACATCCGTCTGCTCCAGGGCCCATACACAGTAGGGTTAGAGAGGTGCAGTGACATCGTCTGCTCCGGGCGGCCTCATAAACAGTGGTTAGCAGAGGTACAAGTGGGAAATCCGTTGCTCATAGCCCCTTACACAGTAGGTTTAAGCAGAGGTTGCGAGTGACATCCGTCTGCTCCAGGCCCCATTACAGTAGGGTTAAAAGAGGTGCAGAGACATCCGTCTGCTCCAGGGCAATACACAGTAGGGTTAGAGAGGTGCAGTGACATCTGTCTGCTCCGGGGCCATACACAGTAGGGTTAAGCAGAGGTGCAGTGATAGCTGTCTGCTCTGGGACCCTATACCAGTAGGGTAGCAGAGTGTAAATGGAACTATCCGTTGCTCCGGAGCCCCATACACAGTAGGGTTAGCAGAGGTGCAGTGACATCCGTCTGCTCCGGGGGCCCCATACACAGTAGGTATAGCAGAGGTGCAGTGACATCCATGAGCTCCGGAGCCTCATACACAGTACGGTTAGCAGAGGTGCAGTGACATCCGTTTGCCTCCGGGGGCCCCGATTCACAGTAGGGTTAGCAGAGGTGCAGGTGACAATCCGTCTGTCGGGGGACCCCATACACAGTAGGGAGTTAGCGAGGTCCAGTTACATCATCTGCTCCGGGCACCTAATACTGTAGGTTTAGCAGAGGTGCAGTGACATCAGTCTGCTCGGGGCCATTACACAGTAGTGTTCGCAGAGGTGCAGTGACACCCGTCTGCTTTCAGGGCCACATACACAGTAGGTTAGCAGAGGTGCAGTGACATCCGTCTGCTCTGGGGCCCCATACTCATGTAAGCGTTAGCAGAGGTGCAGAGTAGGTGACATCCGTCTGTCCGGGGCCCAACACAGTAGGGTTAGCAGAGTTGCAGTGACATCCGTCTGCTCAGGCCCCATACACAGTTTAGTTAGGTTAGCAGAGGTGCAGTGAATCCGTCTGCCTCGGTGGCTCATACACAGTAGGGTTAGCAGAGGTGCAGTGACATCCGTATGCTCCTGGGCCCCTACAAAGTAGGGTTAGCTGAGGTGCAGTGACATGGCGTCTGGCTCGGGGCCCCTAACACAGTAGGGTTAGCAGTGGTGCAGGTGACATCCGATCTGCTCAGGGGCCCATACACAGTAGGGTTAGCAGAGTGCAGGAATGCGTCTGCTCGGGGCCCCTAACACAGTAGGGTTTGCAGAGTTGCAGTGACAATCCATTTGCTCTGGGGCCCATTACACAGTAGGGTTGCAGAGTTGCAGTGACATCGTGTCTGCTCCAGGCCCCATACACAGTAGGGTTAGTCAGGAGGTTACAGAGACATCAGTTATGCCTCCAGGCCCCATTACACAGTAGGGTTAGAGGGGTGCAAGTGCATCTGTGCTGCTCCAGGGCCCCTTACTCAGTAGGGTTCGCAGAGGTGCAGTGACATCTGTCTGCTCCGCGGGCCCCATACACAGTTGGGATAGCAGAAGGTGCATTGACTGCATCTGCTCCGGGGCCGCAATCACTAGTAGGGTTAGCCAGAGGGCGTGACTTCCCTTGCTCCGGGGCCCATAAACAGTAGGTTTTAGCAGAGGTGCGTGACAATCTGTTGCTCTAGGGCCAATTACCACAGTAGGGGTTAGCAGAGGTTGCAGTGACATCAGTCTGTCGGGGGCCCCATACACAGTAGGGTTTAGCGGGGGGGGTGGTGCATTAACTTGCGTCTGCTTCGGGGCCCCAAACACAGTTGGGTTAGCAGTGGTCAGTGACATCGGTTTTGCTCTGGGGCCCCATACACAGTAGGGTTGCAGAGGTGTTTGACATCGTCTGCTCCGGAGCCACATGACACAGAAGGGTTAGCGAGGTGCAGTGACCATCCGTTGCTCCAGGGCACCATACACAGTTGGGTTAGCAGAGGTGCAGTGACATTCCGTCTGCTCCAGAGAGCATACACAGTAGGGTTAAGCAGTGGTTGCCGTGACATGCGTCTGCTCGGGGCCCCCAATCACAGTAGGGTTAGCAGAGGTGCAGTGAATCGTCTGCTCCGGGCCCCCATTCACAGTAGGGTCTGCAGAGGTGCTGTTGGAAATCCGTCTGCTCTGGGACCCCCTAAACAGTGGGTTAGCAGAGGTGCAGTGACATCCATCTGCTCCAGTGGCCCCATACACAGTAGGGTTAGCAGTAGGTGCAGACATGCGTCTGCTCTGGGGCCCATACACAGTGGGTTAGCAGAGTGCGGTGACTGTCTCCTCGAGAAGCCAATACCCAGTAGGGGATTAGCAGAGGTGCAGTGACAATCCGTCTGTCCAGGGCCCCATACACAGTAGGGTTAGCACGAGGTGCAGGTGACATCCGTTCTGCTCAGGGCCATACACGTAGGGTTAGCAGAGGTGCAGTGAACGTTCCGTCTGCTTCCTGGCCCCATACCAGTTAGGGTTAGCAGAGGTGTCTAGTGACAACCGGTTGTTCTGCCAAGGGCTCCAATACACTGTAGGGTAGCAGAGGTGCAGTGACATCCATGAGCTCGGGGCCCTCTTTCACAGTACGGTTAGCAGAGAGTGCGTGTAATCCGTCTGCTCATGGGGGCCCCATACACAGTAGGGTTAGCAGAGTACAGTGACATCCATCTGCACCGGGGACCCACACACGTAGGGTTAGCGGAAGTTGCAGTTACATCCGTCTGCTCAGCAGGCCCCATACACAGTAGGGTTAGCAGAGGTGCCTGTGACATCCGTCTGCTCCACGCCCCATACACAGTAGGGTTTAGCAGAGGTTGCAGTGGAACATCCATCTGCTCCAGGGCCCCAGATAAAGTAGGGCTTTAAGCAGAGGTGCAGGATGACTTCGTCTGCTCCGGGGCCCCATTACACAGTAGGGTTAGCAGAGGTTGCAGTGACATCGTTGATCCGGGGCTCCATACTTAGTAGGGGGATAGCAGAGGTGCAATGACATCCGTCTGATCCAGGCCCCTTACACAGTAGGGAGTTATCTAGAGGTGCAGTGACATGTGTCTGCTCGGGGCCCCATACCATAGTGGGATAGCCGAGGTGCAGTGACATACGTCTGCTCCGGGGCCCCATTCACAGTAGGGTTGTAGCAGATGTGCAGTGATCATCAGTTTTCTCCGTTACCCCTCATACCAGTAGGGTTAGCAGAGGTGCAGTGACAGCGTCTGCTCTGGGCCCCATACACAGTAGGGTTAGCAGAGGTTGCAGTACATCCGTCTGCTCCGGGGCCCCGCATACACAGTAGGATTTGCAGAGGTGCAGTGACATCCGTCTGCTCCGGACCCATTAACAGAGGGTTGTAGCAGAGGTGCAGTGACATCCATCTGCTTCGGGCCCCAATACACAGTTGGGTTAGCAGAGGGTGCAGTGAAATCTGTCTGCTCTGGGGACCCCATAACAGTAGAGGTTAGCAAGAGTTGCAGTGACATCAGTCTGCTCCAGGCCCTCATAAACAGTAGGGTTAGCAGAGGTTGGCAGTGACATCCGTCTGCTCCGGGGCCCATTACACAGTAGGGTTAGCAGAGGTGCAGTGACATTCGTCTGCTCAGGGCCCCAGACAAAGTAGGGATAGCAGAGGTGCAGTGAAATTCAGTCTGCTCCGGGGCTCCATACACAGTAGGGTTAAGCTGAGGGGCAGTGAATCCGTCTGCTCTGGGGCCCCATACACAGTAGGGTTAGCAGAGGTGCAGTGACATCCGTCTGCTCCAGCCCATACTACAGTCGTGTTAGCAGAGGTGCAGTGACCATCTCTTCTCCGGAGACCCCTTACACAGTAGGGTGTAGCAGAGGTTCAGTGACATCCGTCTGCTCCAGGGGACCCTCACACTGTAGGATTAGCAGAGGTGCAGTGACATCCGTCTCCTCCGGGCCCATACACAGTAGGTCAGCAGAGGGCAGTGACTCATCGTCTGCTCGGGGCCCCTTACACAGTAGGTTGAGCAGAGGTGCGGTGACATCGTTCTCTACAGGGCCCCATACACAGTAGGGTTAGCAGAGGTGTAGTGACTTCCATCTGCTCCGGGTCCATAACAGTTAGGGTTAGCAGAGGTGCAGTGACATCCGACTACTCCGGGGCCCATACACAGTAGGGGTAGCAGGGTGGGTGACATCCGTCTCTCCGAGGCCCCATACACAGTGGGTTAGCAAGGTGCGTGTGCAGTGACATCGTATGCTCCGGGCACCATAACGGTTAAATGGTTAGCAGAGGGTGCAGTGACATCGGTATGCTGGGGGGCCCCATACACTGTTGGGTTAGCAGAGGTGAGTGACATCCATGTGCTCCGGGGCCTCATACACAGTGTAGGTTTGCGAGGTGCGGTGACCATCCGTTGCTCTGGGAGGGCCCCATACACGTAGGGTTAGCTGAGGTACAGTGACATCCATCTGCACCGGGGCCCCACACACAGTCGGGTAGCAGAGGTGCTAGTGACATTCGTCTGCTCCGGGGCCCCATTACAGTAGGGTTAGCAGTAGGTTCATTGAATACGGCTGCTCCCGGGCCCCATACACAGTTGGTTTAGCAGAGGTGCAGTGACATCCGTCTGCTCCGGGGCCCCATATTACAGTAGGGTTAGCAGAGGTGCAAGTGACATCGTTCTGCTCCGGGGCCTCCATACATAATAGGGGATAGCAGAGGTGCAATGACATCCGTTCTGGCTCCAGGGCCCTCCATACACAGTAGGGTTAGCAGAGGAGCAGTGACATGTGTCTGCTCGGGGGCCGCTACATAGCTAGGGTTACCAGGAAGGTGCAGTGACATGTGTCTGCTCCGGGAGCCCATACACAGTCTTAGGTTAGCAGGAGGTGCAGGGGACATACGTCTTCTCCCCTTACCCCATACAGTTGGGTTAGCTGAGGTGTAGTGACATCTGTCTTCTCCGTACCCCCATTACACAGTTAGGGTTAGCAGTGGTGTGTGACATCCGTCTTCTCCGGTACCCATAACACAGTAGGGTTGGTTAGCAGAGGTGCAGTGACATCCGTCTGCTCCAGGGCCCCATACACAGTAGGGTTAGCAGAGGTTGCGGTAGCCATAAGTCTGCTTGGGGGCTCCATACACAGTAGGGTTAGAGAGGTGCAGTGACATCCGTCTGCTCCGGGGCCCCATTACACAGGAAGGGTTAGCAGAGGGCCGCGTGACATCCGTCTGCTTGCGGCCCCATACTCAGTAGGGTTAGCAGAGGTGCAGTGACATCGTCTGCTACCTGGTTACCCCATACACTGAGTAGAGTTAGCAGACGGATGCGAGTGACATCCGTCTCCTGCTCCAGGCCACTACACAGTAGGGTTAGCAGAGGCTGCGAGTGACATCCGGCGGCTCCGGGGCCCCTACACAGTAGGGTTAGCAGAGGTGCAGTGACATCTGTCTGCTCCAGGGACCATAGCACAGTAGGGATAAGCAGAGGTGCAGTGACTTCGTCTGCTCGGGGCACCATACACGTGGGTTAGCAGAGGTGCAGTGACATCCGTCTGCTCTGGGGCCCCATACCCATACACAGTAGGGTTAGCAGAGGTGGAGTGACATCCGTCTCTCAGGCCCCTATACACAGATAGAATTGAGCAGAGGTGCAGTGTCATCGTCCTTCTCCGGGGGTTAGCAGAGGTGCAGTGACACCCGCTGCTCCGGGGCCCCTACACAGTAGGTTACAGGGGTGCAGTGACATCCGTCGCTCCGGGCCCAAAATTACACAGAGGGGCTCTGTTGTGTTAGACACATGGGGTCGCCCCCGGGCAAAGTAGGAAATGGTCATAATAATGTGACTGGCCTGTGTGTACTATTCCAGTATGTGCCCATAGTAATTGGGTTGTACAGTTTCACTGACATCTGGATCCTCCGCTCAGTTGTTTCCTAAAATAGATAAAATATGATCTCTGAGTCGGAGAACTAATCGGCCTCTACAGGAACCTCCCGGCAGATCCAGCAGAAGCCAACAAGACAACATGGAGGGCCCTCAAAACCGGAGCGACATGAGACCATCCCACTATTAATAGTACATAATGGGGGTGGTTGTTCCGTTAATTATTCTCCTGTCCAGTAACTTGTTCTTAGCTATTCCCAGAGTCCCGGGATCTGTCATGAGCACAACTCCGTCCCATCTTTGGGTTATGAAACAGTCGTTTGCTTCAACCTTCCCCCCATCCAGCCAGCCAAAATCTGCAAGCGTGCTCAATGAGTGCCTGATAATGTGGAGACCTAAGGCTGTCACTGCAGCACAGTCTCATCTCTATAATCTATGCGATCAATGCTGGAGCTGCTGGAAGCTGATCAGTGTTCAGCTTCCTGTTACAGGGACAACTCTGCCCTACGGCACTAGGACTGCAAATATTACACCTGCCCTTCCCTAGAGCACCGGCATAGCTCCCAACCGTCACGATTTCGGTGGGAAATTCATAATTTGAAAACAATGTCCCGCTATCCTGGGACGGTTGGGAGGTGTCCCAAATTTTTTTGGGGAGTCCATGGACTGCGCTTTTCTTTTCCCAACATGTGCCATTTCCCGGGACACGCTGACATTGGGCACAGACTTGCAGGCTCTCATGGACTCTCGCCGTGAGAGCTGGCAAGTGTAGCAGAGCAGTGGTGTCACGGTTTCAGGGGGCTCGCCTGATCCTCACACCTAGACTATACAGTCTAGCGGCATGCATACCGTGTTTCCCCGATAGTAAGACAGCGTCTTACATTCTTTTTACCCCAAAAAAGTCCCATATGTCTTATTTCGGGGGTTGTCTTATATGGGGAGGATGGGGCCACTGTAGCCGGATGGGGGTCGGCCAGGCGGTAAGGCCCAGCTGTAGGCAGGTATGGGGGGGCCAGCTTAGCAGGAAAGGCCCCGCTGTAGGCAGGTATGGGGCCAGTGTAGGCAGGTATGGGGCCACTGTAGGCATTTTGGGGCCCAGCTGTAGACGGAAAGGGGTCGGCTGTAGGCAGGGTATAGACCCACTGAGGCAGGAAAGGCCAGCTGAGGGGGTATGGGGGCCGCTGTAGACAGTATAGGGTGGGCTGTGGCGGGTAAGAGCCAGCGTAGGCAGGTATGGGGCCGCGTAGGAAAGGTATGGGGCCAGCTGTAACAGTATAGGTGGCTGTGGGCAGGTATAGGGCCAGCTGTGGGCAGGTAAGGGCCAGCTGTAGACAGGTATAGGGTGGGTGTAGGCGGGATGGGGCCGCGGGAGGGGGTATAGGCAGCTGTAGGCAGGTTAGGCCCGGCTGTGGGCAGATAGGGCCAGCTGAGGCAGGTAAGGGACAGTGTAGCAGGTATGGGGCCGGGCTGTAGGCGGGTATGGGGGCCAGCTTAGGCGGGATGGGGCCACTGAGGCAGGTATAGGGCCAGCGTAGGCAGGAAAAGGGCCAGCTGTAACGGGTATAGGCCACTAGGCGGGAAAGGGGCCCAAGGTAGACAGGTATAGGAGGCTGTAGGCAGGTTAGGCCAGCTGTAGACAGAAATGGGGCCCAGCGTGGGCAGGTTTTGGGCCAGCTGTAGAAGTAAAGGGTCGGCTGTAGACAGGTATGGGGGCCGGTTTTTGGCGGGTATGGGCCACTGAGGCAGGAAAGGCCAGCTGTAAACATTTACCTTTTAAAGGTAGGGGCCAGCTGTAGGCAAGGAAAAGGGCCCCCTGTGGGCAGGTATAGGGCCACTGTGGCGGGGTATAGGGCCGGCGAGGCAGGATAGGGCCACTGTAGGCAGGTATAGGGCCAGCTGTGGCAGGTATAGGGCCGCTGTAGACGGTATGGGGTCGGCTGTAACAGTATGGGGCCAGCTGTGGGCAGGTAAGGGCCGCTGTAGACAGGTATAGGGACGGCTGTGGGCAGGTATAGGGCCACTGTAGAAGATGGGCCCAGCGAGGCAGGTTAGGGCCAGTGTAGACAGGAAAAGGGGTGGCGTAGACGGGTAAGGGCCAGCTGAGGCAAAAAAACACTTATGGCCCCCCCCGCTGGCTCCGTCTCCCGCGCCGCCCCGCCTCCTCGCTGCCCCCGGTCCCGCGCCGCGCCGCCTCCTCGCTCTCCGCCCCCGCGCCGCGTCCTCGCGCTGGGCCCTCCCGCGCGCTCATCCCGGGCACAGGCGTACGTCATGGCCGCGCTACGTCTTATTTTGGGGGTAGTCTTACATTGGGCGACCTCCCCAAGACCCCGGGTACGTCTTACATCGGGGGTGTCTTACTACAGGGGAAAAACGGTAGAGACGAGCTAAGTAACATCCGCACCCCCTCCTAATCCCACCTCACCCCAACCCCCCCCTGGGCTGGTTGGCGAGTGGGGGGCAATGAGGGCCAGAAAAGGGAAAAATCTTCCTTAGGGGGCGCCATATTGGCTTTTGGGGAAATTTGAATTTTCCCTTTTTTACTCCCCGAAGCATTTTCCCCCCCACACAGACAACCCCATCGCCCTGCTCTTACTGAGAGCGGCAAACCTCCGAAACAGCTGTCACAGATGGGGTGATGCTGGCTTGGCTAATATCCCTTTTGCTTTCCAAAGACCCAGTGGGTCATAAGCTGATTGTCACCCATTCCCCAGAGCAAGCACCCATCTTTTCTGGGTGCCTGCTATGGAGGGTGTTACCAAGCTTTCCCAGGCACTGAATAACCTATCATCATCTGGGAAAGCTGGGTGATGCCCCATTCCCCAGAGCAGGCACCCACCTTTTTTTTAAAAAAGCCTAGATACCCGGAGTCCTATTTCCTTTTTGGTTTATCTCCTACATCTGGATCTCCAAAAATCCCCTATAACCCCTAAGAACTTTTTGAGGGGGAAACGTGTTGGGAAGGACAGTAAATTTTTTCTATTTATTCATAGATTTTTTTAGATAACACATGACCTTTGAGGATATATATTTAATATATATCTCCCCTGTGTCTGTTCCTTTTTATACCCTGTCTCAAGGTGGAGGGATTGCCCCGAAAAGGGGGGCCCCCACCTATGATGGCTCATCCGGGGCGTCCATACTAGGGCTCGAACCCTTTTATATATATTATGTAACAGGCCCGGATTGGAAAAAAATCAGCCCTGCACTAAACCCCCCCCAGTCCACATACAAATCCGCTTACAAAAATGTCCCTTTTCTCGCACTCGCCACTTTCTAAGTAACAAAACATAAAACTGCTTTTAGGCATTTTTGGTGTTTTTGGGCTTTTTTGGGGGCAGAAAGGCAGAGCAGTTAATAATGTACTTATGTACAAAAAAACCCATCACAAAAAGCACCAAAAATGCTCTGTGTGAGAGCCCCCTACACACAAGCAAAAAAGAAAAAATTGGTGCAGAGAAACCCCTCATCACGATCAGGGGTTGATTTTACATCAGGGACAAGCCAACTCTGCCACATCAACCCCCAACATAACCTAAAACCCCCCCAATCACATCACCAGTAGTCAGGGTCACCCTATTAGGCAGGTAAGCATAAAAAACCCAAAAGCAGGTAGCTGGGGCTGTCCCAAGTAATTACCAATAGGGCCATATTTACCCAGGGGGGCCGTAATTAGGCAGGAGGGCATTCTTAGGCAGGCAGAGCCTAATTAGGAGGCAGGTAGTTCTTAGGCAGGCGGGGCTATTTCTTAGGAGGCACGGGCCCAAAGTAATTGGGAAGACAGTCCCTTTTAGGCAGGAAGGTTATCTTAGGCATTAGGGCTATTTTCTTGGGCAGGCAGGGCAGTAATTGGGCGGGGCGGGCAGTTCTTGAGGCGGGGCCCATTCTTAGCAGGAGAGCCATTTTCTTAGGAGGCGGGGCTATTCTTAGGCGGTGGGCCGTTCTTAGGCGGCAGGCCAGTTCTTGGCGGGCAGGGCTATTCTTAGGCGGGTAAGAGCTTTTGGGGCAGGCGGGGTATTTCTTAGGCGGGTAACCCCGTTTTTAGGCGGGTTAAGCCGTTCAGGCGGGCAGGGGCAAAAATTTTTGGGCAGGTGGGCCCCATTCTTGGGCAGGAAAGGCAGTTTTTGGGGCAGTAGGGGCCAGTTCTTAGGGCGGAAAGGCTAGTTTTGGGCAGGCGGGGCCATTCTTGGGCAGGCAGGGCTAGTTTTTAGGCGGGCGGGGAGTTTTTAGGCGGGCAGGCGGGCCATTCTTAGGCAGGCGGGCTAGTTCTTAGGCAGGTGGGGCCAGTTCTTGGGCAGAAAGGCTAGTTCTTAGGCGGGCAAGGCAAGTTTTTACAGGCGGGGCTAGTTTTTGGGGGAGGCGGCAGGGCTATCTTAGGAGGCAGGGCTGTTTTTAGGCGGGCGGGCTAGAAAGGGGGAAGGCAGATCAAAAAAGGCGGGTGGGGCAGTTTTAGGCGGTAGGGCTAGTTCTGGGGCGGCAGACGGGGCCCATTTTTAGGGGGGGCTATTTCTGGGGCAGGAGGGCTTTTTTCGGGGTAGGTTTGGGCTATTTTGAATAGGCAGGGCAGTTCTGGGGCAGCAGGGATATTCTGGGGCAGGCGGGGCTATTTTTTCAGGCGGATATTTTTCTGGGGCGGGCAGGGAAGTTCTGAGGAGGGCTAGTTCTGGGGCGGGCAGGGATGTTCGAGGCAGGATATTTTTGAGGCAGGCAGGGATAGTTTTGACAGCGGGAATTTCTGAGGCAGGCGGGATATTTTCTGGGCAGGGCATTTTGAGGCAGCGGGGATAGTTCTGGGGCCCGGCAGGATAGTTCTGAGGCGGGCGGGGATAGTTCTAGGCAGGCAGGGATTTTCTGAGGCAGGGATAGTTGTGAGGCAGGGGGGGATAGTTCTGAGGCGGGCAGGATAGTTCTGAGGCGGGCAGGCAGGGCTAGTTCTGGGGCACGGGCGGGGGCAGTTCTGGCAGGGCTATTTTCTTAGGCAGGCAGGCAAATTCTGAGGCAGCAGGCGGGGCTAGTTCTTAGGCAGGGCTTTCTAGGCAGGCAGGGATAAGTTTTCGTGGCAGCAGGGATATTTTTGAGGAAAAGGCGGGCAGGGTGTTTTTAGGCAACAGGGCCTTTCTTGGCGGGTTGGGGCCAGTAAAAAGTAAAAAAAAAAACTTCCCTGGT
>JAODAL010060301.1:0-20967 GCA_025379985.1 Phyllomedusa bahiana | reverse complement strand
CGTCCCACTCGCCCCGGTGACGGGACATAAAAGGTTTGCGAATGCGCCCGCAGCCCAACTTACGGGCTGCGGCGCCACTCTTAGCAGTCCTATTCTCTTGAAACGGGCCTTGGTGCATTTTCCTGCACTGTAGCTGGCTGGAGCAGCACCATGCAAGGGAAAATAGTGAAGTGGATGCAGAAACCATACATTCTTTGGATTAACGAGGGTCTTAGAATTTGCCCCTCCCCATTATAAAATGATGGAATATTTTGCCATTACTTTTGCCAATCAATTTTTATATTGACAAATGTTTGCTTATACATTCAGATATATTTTTGTTAAATTCATCTTTAATTATTATATGTATCATATCATCTACTTAGTACATAAAGCATGATCTTTTTGTTAAAAATGTAAGAATAGATATTCACAGTGTCGGACTGAAGTTTCTTGTGCTCACGAAAGGAAATAATTCTAAGGGCTCATTTGTGCCCTGAAATGTTAGGTGCACTTTGTAACAGAAGTCAGGCCACCGAATAATCCTTTGGTATTTTGGTGAACTAGACTGACACTAGGGGCCACATGTATGAAAACTGTCTAGGTCAAAGACTTTCTTTGTTGCCCATAGCAACCAATCAGAGCTCCTCTTTCATTTTTCAGAACACTTTCAAGTTTTATGCCTAAAGGCCATTACGGGGTTTCTTAGCATTATATCATTGTTTCCTTATTGAAAGATTTCTGCAGGGTTTCTACTATATTCTTATTTTCTACCTCATTATAGTGTAACCACTTGTATGCAGGCTCGGACTGGGCCGCCGGGGGACCGGGGAATCCCCCGGTGGGCACCCCCGAGCCGCTGTGGGCCACGGAGGCAGTGCCGCTGTCCCCGGGGCCCGTCCGCGCATCCGGTCCCTGGACGCCCGGGACCTGCGTCCCGAGCGCCCAGAGACCGGCCCGGGGTGGGACTAATGTCCCCGACTCCGGGCTGCGCAGTGTCAGCGTGAGCACAGCACCATAGCGCTGGCTCCGCTGATCTCCCCGGCAGCTGAACGCGTTATGCTTCGCTGCGGGCCCCGCCCCTACTGTGCTAGGCGGTGGTGATTCACTCACACGCCCTTAGAGGACGGGGAGCCGGCAGCAGCTCGGATCGGGGGACCGGGCAGGGAGCCTAGCCAGGTAATGGTGGTTGTTGTTTTTTTTTTTTAATCTCCCTTACAAGGGCCCTGATACAAAGGGGCCCTGCACTGAAGGGGCCCTACTACTCTAAAGGGGGGCCTGACTACTCTAAAGGGGCCCCTGGTACGCTAAAGGGGGCCCTGAACTCTAAAGGGGCCCCGGCACGCTAAAGGGGCCCTGACTCTAAAGGGGCCCCTGGCTACGCTAAAGTGGGGCCCTGACTACTCTAAAGGGGCCCCTGGCTATGCTAAAGAGGGGCCCTGACTACTCTAAAGGGGCCCCTGGCTACGCTAAAGGGGGGCCCTGACTACTCTAAAGGGGGGCCCTGGCTACTGTAAAGGGGGCCCTGGCTACTCTGAAGGGGGGGCCCTGGCTACACTAAAGGGGGCCCTGACTACTCTAAAGGGGGGCCCTGGCTACTGAAGGGGGCCCTGGCTACTCTAAAGGGGGGCCCTGACATCTAAAGGGGGGGCCTTGACTTCTAAAGGGGGGCCCTGGCTACTGAAGGGGGCCTTGGCTACTCTAAAGGGGGGCCCTGGCTACTCTAAAGGGGGGCCCTGGCTTCTCTAAAGAGGGGCCCTGGCTACTGTAAAGGGGGGCCCTGGCTTTTCTAAAGGGGCCCTGGCTAACTAAAGGGGGGCCCTGGCTAATAAAGGGGGGCCCTGGCTAACTAATGGGGCCCGGACTACATAAAGGGGGGCATGAATAAAGGGGGGCCCTGACTAACGACGGGGGCCCTGGCTACCTAAGGGGGCCCTGACAACAACGGGGCCCCTGGCTTCCCTAAAGGGGGGCCCGGACTCCCCTAAACGGGGGCCCTGGCTACTGAAGGGGGGGCCCTGGCTACTCTGAAGGGGGGCCCTGGCTACTCTAAAGGGGGGCCAGGGATAAGCTAAAGGGGGCCCTGACTACTCTAAAGGGGGGCCCTGGCTCCCGAAGGGGGCCCTGGCTACTCTAAAGGGGGGCCCTGACTTCTAAAGGGGGGCCTTGACTTCTAAAGGGGGGCCCTGGCTACTTTAAAGGGGGGCCCTGGCTACTCTAAAGAGGGGCCCTGGCTACTGTAAAGGGGGCCCTGGCTCGTCTGAAGGGGGCCCTGGCTACTCTGAAGGGGGGCCCTGGCTACTCTAAAGGGGGGCCCTGGCTACTCTACCGGGGGCCCTGGCTTTTCTAAAGGGAGCCCTGGCTTTTCTAAAGGGGCCCTGGCTAACTAAAGGGGGGGCCCTGGCTAATAAAGGGGGGCCCTGGCTAACTAAGGGGGCCCTGACAACAAAAAGGGGGCGCCTGACTAATAAAGGGGGGCCAAGACTAACTATGGGGGCCCTGGCTACATAAAGGGAGGCCGTGACTAACTATGGGGGCCCTGGCTACATAAAGGGAGGCCGTGACTACCTAAGGGGGCCGTGACTACCTAAGGGGGCCCTGACTACCTAAGGGGGTGCCCTGGCTACATAAAGGGGGCCCTGGCTACATAAAGGGGGGCCCTTACTAACTAAGGGGACCCTGACTAACCAAGGGGGCCCTGACTAGCAAAGGGTGCCCTGACTACATAAAGGGGGGCCCTGACTAACAAACGGGGCCCTGGCTACGTAAAGGGAGCCCCTGGCTACATAAAGGGCGGCCCTGACTAACAAAGGGGGCCCTGGCTACCTAAAGGGGGCCCTGACTACCTAAAGGGGGCCCTGACTACCTACACACTTGCTAAAGGAGGCCCCTAACTACCTGTATACTACCTAAAAGAGACCCCTAACTACCTGTATACGACCTAAAGGAGGCCCCTTACTGCCTGTATACTACCTAGAGGAGACCCCTGTCTGCATACTACCTAAAGGAGGCTTTAACTGCCTGTATACTACCTAAAGGGGGTCCCTAACTGGTTGAAGCCTATATAAAGGGGACCCTAACTACCTACAGTCTACCTAACTGGGGTCCACCAACCTATCTGTAGCCTATCAACTTGCCTAACTGGGGCCTGCTTATCTAACTGGGGGCTGTTTACTTACCCACCCGTGGCTAGGTAGCCACCCACCTACCTGGGGCTGGGCTTCCAACTTATCCAGCGGGAGTCTACCTACACTAATAGGGCCTATTAGTTATCTGGGGTCTTGCCCATTTGCTACTACCTAGGGTCTTGCTACCTACCTGGTAATATAATTGAGAGGGCAGCAGTCCTTTGTTGTAGTATTATCTCCAGGGGGTTAGTCCTCCCCACCCTCCAACCCCTTAGGATCCTATGGCTTGTACCCGCTCTCCCACACCTGGGTAGTTTGTACAGAGGTGGGAATGGGTAAAGAGATGCTGGAAAATTGAGGATTCTAAGATATTTGTGTGTAATTTCTGCAGGGATGAGCTGTGGCCGGGACAAGTCATCATGGTGATGTGGAACGGATGCAGAGGAAAAGGGAAAAAGAACGACTCAAGAGAAGAGAACGACTCCTCAGATAGGACGTCTCCGGTGAGTACCTGATTTCAGGGGTTATTTTACTTCTATATTGGATCAGTGCTGTATTCACTGTAATGTGATGTGACCTGAGCTGGTGTCTGACCTCTATGTGGTCTCTATATGGCGGTGTTGTAGGTTGTACCTGAGCTGGTGTCTGACCTCTATGTGGTCTCTATATGGAGGTATTGTAGGTTATACCTGAGCTGGTGTCTGACCTCTATATGGTCTCTATATGGCGGTGTTGTAGGTTATACCTGAGCTGGTGTCTGACCTCTATGTGGTCTCTATATGGCGGTGTTGTAGGTTATACCTGAGCTGGTGTCTGACCACTATGTAGTCTCTATATGGGAGTGTTGTAGATTATACCTGAGCTGGTGTCTGACCTCTATGTGGTCTCCATATAGCAGTGTTGTAGGTTATATTGGCATTAGTATAGTGGCAGCGTACATGTGTCCCCGATTGTAAGAGTGAGGGAACACCTGACCCTGTGATAGGAGTTAGACTTTCTTTCTTGCTGGTGTTTATTTTAGAAGGTAGTGAGGGGCGTGACCAAGGGAAACGTTGAGGGGGATTTTGTATGTGGGTGGAGGGGGATATTGTATGTGGGTGGAGGGGGTTATTGTATGTGGGGGAGGATATTGTATGTGGGTGGAGGGGCTATTGTATGTGGGTGGAGGGGATATTGTATGTGGGTGGAGGGGATATTGTATGTGGGTGGAGGGGGATATTGTATGTGTGTGGAGGGGATATTGTATGTGGGTGGAGGGGATATTGTATGTGGGTGGAGGGGATATTGTATGTGGGTGGAGGGGGATATTGTATGTGTGTGGAGGGGATATTGTATGTGGGTGGAGGGGATATTGTATGTGGGTGGAGGGGGATATTGTTTGGTGGAGGGGATATTGTATGTGGGTGGAGGGGGATATTGTATGTGTGTGGAGGGGATATTGTATGTGTGTGGAGGGGATATTGTATGTGGGTGGAGGGGGATATTGTATGTGGGTGGAGGGGATATTGTATGTGGGTGGAGGGGGATATGGATGGAACTACTTAGCCCTGTGTCTATGATGTGTTAGACTGACAAATGTGTGACTCACTTGCTATTGTACTACACCATACAGTTCTGTTTTGCACACTGTATTATGTGGTAAAAGGGGGCGTTTATGTCCGAGAGGCGGTAATATTTTCATGTACAGTAGGGTGGGCCCCCCAAGATCAATTCCCCTGTGGGCCCCAGACCCCTAGTCCGACACTGCTTGTATGTCACACTGTTACGGATCACTTCTTTTACAACTTACAATTACAAAAATGTAACAAAATTTACTACATTATTACCTTGTTCTCAACTATTCTCTGCAATTAAAATACCTGACATGACATGTTCCCAGGAAAGAACTAAATTTACTCAGTTTCTAAAACATATGTTGCAGTTAGAAAAGTTATCATCTGAGTCTTCTAGTAGCACCACTGTGTATTGTAAGTATCTTCTCTCTATCCCTAAATCATTCTTAGGGTATGTGTTGAATACATTTCTACGTGTGGTATGTAATTGGATAAGATTTTTGAACTGCAAAAATATATTCTATTTTTACTTGTGGCTTTTAAATGGGTGAACAGATTAAGAAGTGACATCACTTCTTTAGACTAATCCATAAAACGAAATACAATAATGTAAGTAAAATATGTATCTTCTGGACGACGATATGTATTTTACATTGAAATCAATGAAAACTGAATGGAACATTGTTAACTATACATTTGGGTACGTATCTGGGTACATAACATGTACCCAAATACCATATGAACATACCCTGAACCCCTTACCGACATTTGTTGTACTCATACGGCAATGTCGGGTAGGGTTCCCGTAATTTGCTTTTGAGTACGCAAGGGCGAATTTTGCGCGCCACACAGGCGGAAGCCTAAGATCGCGGCATGGAAACCAGCGGTATATTAACCGCTGGCATCATGCCGCATCCCCCAGGGCCCGGGAGTGCGCTCCTGCCGCGGGGGATTATCCCCCCGATGTCGCGACATCGTGGTCGCGGCATCACAGCTGCGGGCGGCAGGAGTGAGTTCCTGCTGCCTGAGATCCGGCGCAGTAACGGCGCTGAGTGCCGCTACTGAGTCTCCTACCAGGCAGCCCGGATGCTGAATGACAGCATCCGGGCTGCCTGGTGACGTCACGATGCCCACAATGCATTGTGGGCCGCGTGACTGACAGTTGCTATGGAGACCAGCATACAGCTCTAAGCTATATGCTGATCTCTTATTGCATGAACGATCTGACGATCGTTCATGCAATTCCCCCCTGGGGAAAAGTGTAAAAAGTGTGAAGAAGTAAAAAAAAAGTGTAAAAAAGTAAAACACAAACAATAAAATAAAAACACATACAAACGCCCTTTTCCCCTTTACAAACGGCAATCGCCCCAAAAAAGATCAAAAATAAATAAAGTACCCATATTTGGTATTGCAGTATGCGTAACGACCCACCTTATAAATCTGTCATGTTAATTAACCCGTACGGTGAACGGCGTAAAAAAAAAACCCCAAAAAACAGTCACGGAATTGCGATTTTTGTTCATCCTGCAGCACATAAAATGGAGTAAAAAGTCATCAAAAACTCATATCAACATCAAAGTGATGCCAATAAAAACGGTAGTTCATCCCGCAAAAAAAAAGTCCTTACACAGCTCTGTATACAGAAAAATTTAAAATTTCTGGCTATTAGAAGATAGCAATGCATAAATATTGTTTTACACAATAAAAACACTTTTTTTCCAAAAAAATTGTGCTTTCCAATAAAAAAAAACTACATAAATTTGGTATCACCGTAATCATCTCAACCCACAGAGTAAAACTAACTTGTCACGGATACTGCACGGTGAACGCTATTAAAAAATAAAAAACCACTGCTAGGATGCAGTATTTTCTTCACCCGCCTTCCATAAAAGGATTTAAAAGCGACCCATAAAGCCTTGTCCACCCAAAAATGTTACCAATAAAAACGTCAACTCATCCTGCAAAAAAAAATTCCCAATACAGCTCCAAAAACAGAAAATAAAAAATTTATGGCTCTAAAACCCGGGGATGATGCAAAAAACGTGTTTTCCTTTTCAAATAAAAGTGTTTTTATTGTGTAAAAGCAGTAAAACATTAAGAAAATATACAAATGTGGTATCGCTGTAATCATATCAACCTGCGAGTAAAACTGCAGGGTCATTTATACCGCACAGTGACCGCTGTTAAAAAATAAAAATAAAAAAACACTACCAGGATTGCTGTATTTTGTACAAAATGCCCCACAAAAACCTTAAATAAAAAGTGAAACAAAGCAAACACATGCCCCCCATAATGGGTACCAATAAAAACATCAACTCATCTCGTAAAAAAAAAGCCCACAAGCAGCTCCATAAAGCAAAAAAATTAAGAAATTTATGGCTTGTCAGAATAGGACAACATAAAAACGCAACTTTTTATAAAAATCGCTTCTATTGTGTAAAAGTAATAAAACATAAAAAACGATATAAATTTATATCATTGTAATTGTACCGACCCCCATAGTAAAGTTATCCCATCATTTATCCCGTATGGCGAATACTGTAAAAATGAAGCCCAACAACAATGGCGGAACTGCGTTTCCCCCTCCATTTCCATGGCCCAATACTAAAAAAAAAACTACGGAACACCTGTGCACCCTTAGGTGAGATCCCTGAGTGGTGTTGAATCCAAAATGGGGAAGCTTCTGGAAGGTTTCACCTGATCTAGTACTTTGGGGGCTTTGCAGATGCGACATGGCCCCACCAATATCTGTGCGGCAAAAGCCAAATAGCGCTCCCTCCCTTGTACCCCCTGCCATGCGCCCAAATAGCAGATTACACTAGGGTGTCCGCAAACTTGAAATGGCCCATAAATAAAATCGTAATGAAAATGACACTTCAGAGTCCGGTAGGTGCTCCTCCTATTCTGGGGCTCTTGGTTGAGCCAAATAATACACTAGGGCCACATATGGGATATCTCTGAAAATGGCAGAATCTGGGAATCAATATTAAGTTGCTTTTCCCCGATCACATTTACCGTATTCTTGACAATAATGTATAAAATTTGAAAATCTGCAAAAAAGTGAAATTTTGAAATTTCACTTCCACTTTGCTTTAATTCCTGTTTAAACAACCCAATGGGTTAATAAACTTCCTAAATGCGGTTTTGAATACTTTAAGGGTTGTAGTTTCTTGATGAGGTCATTTATGGGGGTAGCTAACATACAGGTCAATCAAAGTCACGTTAGAATGGGCTGATCCCTAAAAATTGTATATTGCAAGCCACTAATGTCGTAAAAAAAAAAAGAACATTTAAAAATGATGGCCAAACTACAGCAAGACATATGGTAGATTGCTTATTTTTTTTATAAGCTAATCTTTGAGTGGAATAAACATCTGTTCTTAAATGCAGGGATAAAATTTTGAGTTTGAAATTGGTAAATTTTTCAAATTTTTCACGATTAACTTTGATATTTTTCACCTAATAAATAACAAGCCTTTTTTTGTTCCAAATTTCTTACTATCTTAATGGCAGTATGTGTCACGGGGAAAACAATTCTCTGAATCCACATGGATAGGTTAAAGTGTCAAAAAAAAAGTTATTCTCACATAAAGTGGGAACACATGACAGATTTAAAAAAATGGGGGCTATGTCAGAGAGGGCCAAAAAAACTGGCTCGGCGGTAGGGGTTAAAGGGGGGGTTTAAAGGGAATGGTTTTTGCTACGAATGGCAAAGATTTCTTACTGCCATCTTTCATATCTCTGTTAATGATGAGGAGGATTTTCTAGTTATGAAAAATCATTCTCTTAAAAGTGTGATTGTAGTAATAGTTGTATGGCAAAATGCACGGATTAGTGTTGAACGATTATTATCGGAGGGACAAAGTTGAATTCGGAACGGGTTTTATTGATCGGATTTTCTAGATCAACACGATAAATTTTAGGTGAGGAATTGCCACATTAATCTATTAACATATTTTGCCATTTTTCCATCGCTTCCTGTATTTTGGCGGCCAAGCAAATCAGGCTTAGAGAAATAGAGCAGGGTTGACTTGTGGTGTGCGACGTCTTGGGAATGGGATGTTGTATGGTTGCGATTGGCTGGGAATAACTAAAATCCACACGACCTCCTTTTAACATAGGAAAACAGGACCTTCCTGTTCTTCCTCAGTGTGTGTCAGTGTTCATAGGGAGTAGGAAGTGTGCTTGGTTCTCTGGTCCAAACAGCTCAGGCAAAAATTGTTCTATTTTGTTAGCACTGGGACTGCTATGCTTTTGCTGTGAACATTTTGAAAACTTTACGGTAGATTTAGGAGATTTGCAGATTTTAGTTATCTTAGGCTGTAATTTTAAAGGGAGCATCTATGCGCTGTAAAGTTCACGAGGGAGGGGGGAGCAGGGGGTGTGGGCGCGGGCCGAACACACAGTACAAGTTCTTTTAAAAGGATAGTGGATATTGTGCTGCCAGACTTTGTTTTTGACATTGCATTGCAATGGCTTTTTATTTAACTCGTTTTCTTGTGAAATAATTTATCTTGTATGTTGGGGGGCCGCTGAAACTTTATATTATGGATATCAAGGATCTTTTTCTAGTATCTGCAGGTGTATTTGATAGGTGCAAAACTCCACTGTTATTTTCGTTATATTTACATTTCAGATAGGGCGTTTTTTTCACTTTTGGCGCAGGCCCAGCTTTGTTGATAGAGCGCCACCTTGCACTTAAGTTTGAATACAGCAATTTTGTAGGTCACTGCCGGTGTTATTTGATTGGTGCAAAAAAAATACCTTTTATTATCCGTTATACATTTTTCAGATAGGTGTTTTTTTTTCACTTTTGAACGCAGGCCAGCTTTGTTGGATAGAGGCACCTTGCTCTTATTTTGAATACAGCTATATTAGTCAGTTCACTACCGTGTTATTTGATAGGTGCAAAGTTAACCTTTAGTATCCGTTTACATTTCAGATAGGTGTTTTTCTCACTTTGGACGCAGGCCAGGCTTCGTTTTATTGTTAATTTGAGTCAGCAAATTTTGTAGTCCACTGCCGGTGTAGTTGTTAGGTGCAAAAAATACCTTTTTTTATTTTCGTTATAACATGTTTCGATAGGTGTTTTTTCTCCTTTTGCGCAGGCCCCAGGACTTTCAGTGTGTTGGAGGGGGAGGCACCTTGAACCTTAAATTTGGAATACAGGCAATTTTGGTAGTCACCCGCGGTGTATTTGATAGGTGACAAAAAAATACCTGTTATTACTCAGTTTTCCTACATTTCAGATAGGTTGTTTTTTATCTTTGGAGCTGGGCCAGCTTTGTTGATGATGGTATCCTTGTACTTTAAAAATTTGAATGCAGCTATTTTGTAATAGTCACTTTGGTGTATTTTGATAGGTGCATAAAATTACCTCTTTTATTATCCGTATACATTTTCAGGGATAGGTGTTTTTTCACTTTGTCGCAGGGCCAGTTTCGTTAATATTATGCTAAATTTGAATACAGCACTTTTTGTAGTCACTGGACGGTTGTATCTTGATAGGTGCAAAAATTTACTTTAATTTTTCCGTTATACATTTCTGAAGACAGATAAGGTGTTTTTTTCACTTTGTCGCAAGGCCAGCTTTGCTGTTGAGAGAGGGCACCTTGCACTTAAAAATTTTGAATTACCAGCAATTTGTTAGTCACCGCAGGTGTATTTGATAAGGTGCAAAAATTACCTTTTATTATCCGTATACATTCCAGGATAGGTGTTTTTTCACTTTGGCGCAGGCCCAGCTTTGTTGATAGAGGTTACATTGTACTTAAATTTGGAATGCAGCCACAATTTTGTAGTCTACCATAGGTGTAATTTATAGGTGCAAAAACTTCCACTTTTATTAATCCGTAATACATTTCAGGTAGGTGTTTTTTTTCAACTTTTGACGGAGGGGCCCAGTTTCCGTTCATATGCTTAAATTTTGGAATAACAGCAATTTTGTAGGTCACTGCCGGTTGTATTTGATAGGTGGCAAAAAAATACCTTTATTTATCCGTTAGTATACATTTTCAGATAGGTGTTTTTTCACTTTTGAGCAGGCAGCTTTGTTTGAGTAGAGGCCCCTTGCATTAAATTTTGATACAGCAATTTTGTTTGATCTTGAGGGATTGAGAAATATGCTGTGATTTGCCGTCTTTTATTAGGAGGGGACTTTACAAAACCTTCCATTAACTTATCAAAATTTGTACTCTTTGTTGGGAACATGGTGCGAATAGCAGACTGGTAAGCGAAGCAAAAAAGGGGGGGGTTGGACATGGAGGTAGACAGGTTACGGAGAGAAAGGTGTTCATACAGTGCTGCAACAACCACGATGCCAGCGGATTCATCGTTGCAGGGGGAACCGTTCAGGCCTGGTCATTTCAGCTGGGTTCAGGGGCCCTGTGAATCTTCCTGTTAACGAAACAGCGGTCCACCAATCTGTTCTTCAGGTAGGTTAATGGCAAAAACCTGCATCCAGCAGTCTTAACCTCGTCGTACTCCCAGTTTCCACAGCCACACAAATAATGTCGTCCATTCAGGGCATCATCAGCAATCGTTCCTCCAACATGAAGCAGCCCATATGTTCAAATCGTGTATCCCACCACTGTGGATAATCAATTTTTGCTGAAGACCTCTTTGTTGACAAATGCGGGTTGGGGGTCTCAGGAACGGCATGTTTAAAAATGTTCAAAGAGGCCAAAGAGGATTTGTTTTTTGTCTGCTCGGACGCCCAGTTCCTGATGCCATCTGAGGAGGAGATAGGAAAAGCCGGGTCAATCGGGCATAAAAAATCCTGGGTTGGGAGTGGGTTCGGGCTACGCATTGCAGTCCTTTGCTTGTAAGCCGACCAAGCTCCTGGATTGCAGGGAAAAGGTCTGGGACGGGTACCAAGTCATCTGTGTTGATGATGATGATGATGACGACATTGCGGATCCATCGTGGTTTTTTCCCTCAGCGAGCGCTTCATCACTGAACGAGGAGGAAGACGATGGGGTGGTGTCAATATGGGTCCCGCCTCAAAAAAGGGGAGGGCGGGCAGAAGTCCGTTAAAAATTCCCCAGCCTGGGGCGCGGAAAAAACCCCCCCTTCCTTGTTTTCCCGTAAAAAGGTCCGACCTCCTAACCGGGCCTTTTTTTTGAGCAAACCCCCTTTTTCACCCGCGATGTCATAGCCGCCTTTTTCCCTAAAGCTCAGTAGGGCAAGAATCTTTGGTGTTTTTAAACCGCCCCAAATGTCTAGTCACATGCAGCGAATGCATGGTTGAAATGGAGGGGAAATTGGCCAAAAAAGGCCCCAGATGCCCCGGGGTTCCAATCACTGTCACACCCTCTGTTCCCCCCTCCTCTGCCAACCCCCAAACGTTTTCCCCCAGCTGCCCCTGTCTCTCCGTTGTCAGGGATCGCCCCCGCTTCAGCCTCCCCCGTCCCCGGTAAACCACCGCACCACCAGAGACCATCATACCCCCCCCCTCCTCCCACCAGTTTGATGCCCGCCCCCGCAGCGGCCAGGTTCGCAGCCTTCTGTCTTCCCGGTTTGGGAGCATAAAAACACTTTAAACCCAAACCATCCCCAAGGCCAAAAGCCTTAAAGTCGGGGATTGCCAGACTTTTGGCCTTGGGGAAATGTTGCCTTTTCCCTGGGGACCAGGTGTTTGGGCCCCGTCCCTGGCCCCTGCCTGCCAAAACCAGATGCCCAGCAGGATTTTTTTTGCCAGAAAAAACCGTCCCTGCCCCGGCCCCCAGGTTCATCTAAAAAATTTTAAGCGGGGGTTGTCTGCTTTGTCCGGAAAAGTCCTTCTGACACCACACATGGATAAAGGGGGGGCCCAAGGCCACTATTATCTCTGTGCAGCTCACTGGGTGGGTTGGGGGGGATGTCTCGGGGGTGAAGGGGGGGCTCTTTTGCTCGACGGACACAGTGCGGGACATGGGCCTTTCTCTCCTCGAAAAACCCCAAGGGCCGCAGTTTCTCAATTTTTTTTCGGTCTTCATTAGGCAGTGGTTCTGGGTCCAGAGCTAGTGCAAGGCGTCGCCTCAACTCTCAGGGTGCATCACCTGAGGCAAGTCAGGGCTGTGTTGAAGCTGAGCCGGAGGAAGCGGAGGAGGAGGAGGTATTCCTAGACACCGAGTTACCGAGGGCCTGCCTTGGAAAGAGCTTGGCGCGAATTTGAGGCGGAGGAGGAAGATGAGGAAGATCATGTTGCTAGTGCCCCTCGACCCAGAAGATGGGAAATCAAGGCTCCATCTCTCACATGAGTGCGTGGATGCTCCATTTCCTCCAACATGATCTTCACATTAAGGTCATCAAAATGAACAACAGTTACTGGGTGGCCACCCTCCTGGATCCCCGGTACAAAAAAAAACTCAGCACTTTCTTCCACCCACCCAAAAGAGAGTAAAATGCAGAAATGGGGACCTTTCTGATTGATCAACTGGAGGCTCTGTTGCGTCTGCTTCACATTCTTTCAAAAGTCACGGTGGAACAACGTCAGCGACGTGACAAGCAGTAGAGTGCCAAGTAGCCGTAGCGGCAGCAGCAAAGGGAAGGTAGCAGAAGCCTAATGGGGGGACCTCTGGCAATCTTTATTTCCACCTCACCAACGCATGCATGCAGGGCACACATGCAACACACATAGACCAGTTTAAGATCATGGTGCACGACTATCTGCGTCTCAACACCGATGTTTTTGTATGTGGTCCGGACACTATTGACTTCTGGGTATCCAAAATGGATGAATGGTCCGAGCTCGCTCGTCACGCCATAGAGGTGTTGTCCTGCCCAGCAGCCAGTGTCATATCTGAACCGACCTTCAGCACAGCTGGAGGAGTCATTACAGACAAACACATCTGGCTTTCCACAGATAATGTGGATCGTTTGACTTTCACCAAGATGAATCCAGCATGGATCTCTGATGATGTTGTGGCCCCAATTGCCGAGGTCACCGATTAGTTGCCGGTCTACTTCACATTCCTCTTCAAACAGAAATGGTCCTCTTGAAAACTTTTTTTCAAAATGATCATTTTTTTACTGCAATTTTTATTCTCAGTTCCCAAAAAGTTCATTTTGGGTTTTGCTGAAAGGAAAACTGAAAAAAACTGCAAGGTTTCTGACAACAACGAATTCCTTTTTACTCCCCATTTTTTAAAAAAATCAAAAAAAAAATTCCTCGGAACAAAAAATATCTATATGGTTTGGAGCAAAAAAACCGTACTGAAAAAAATCCTAAACAAATCCAAAACTCTAAAATATAATTTTTAAATATTCCTAAAAAAGTTTTTCGTATCTAAAGTCTATCTCGATTTTTAAAATTATACAAAAAACACTGCCCCTATTATTTTCCCTACACTTATCCTCAAATAGACCAAAAAAAGTCCGATAAGGGGGCCCTGTTTTGTAGGCTCACCCTTTTAAAATCACTTTGTGTCCCTTAAACCACCGAAACTTAAAACATATTATATATATTTCTGTAAAATGTTTAAAAAATAATTTCAAAACCCAAACACATTTTTTCGCTATTCCGTAGGCCCCAAAATAAAGACTAAAAGGCCACAGCCCCCACGAAAACATGCTTTTTTTTCTCCTTTCCCATTTATGGGGAAAATTTATTTTATAATAATAATAATTTTATTAAAAATTTTATTATTTATATATTATATAATATAATTTTTTTGTCCGTTAGGGAAATAAGATACATTAATCCAAACATCTAAAAAAATCAAACCTTATCCTCGCCCGGTTTCCCCCCTCCATATTGTGGGGTTCTCAGAAGGATCTTTGGGGGACGTCACCGATCAAGATAGTGTTTTTCGATTGCTGATGTTACTATGTCCTTTTTTTCCCATCTTAAATGGGGTCCAAATCCCCCCTTTTTTCCGTCCCAGGTTGCTACCCTTGGCGTTTCAAAACGCTAAGGGGATGGCCGGCGTTAGGCGCGTTATGGCCCCCTTTTAAGCCGCATTTTTTCGCATTGAAAAATGGTTTTGGGGTCTGTTGCTTGAGATACAGCTTTACCGGGGTCTTTTGAACAAAAATGTGGCTTTGGGCATTTTCCCTCACAATTTTTAACGTGGCGAAAGGGGCCCATTTTTTTTTTTTTTTGGGGTTATGGTGTCGGGTTCTTAAATAGGTTGGGGGAATTATCTTTTTTTTCCCACCCCTTATCCAAAAAACCCTCCTCCAAATTTATATTTTATTTTGCTGCCGGACCGGGAGCTCGAGAAACCACCACATTTTCCGTTTGGGGACATGTAATTGAATTTTAAATCCATAAATTACATTCCAATAGAATTTTTTTAATCACAGGGGACTATCTATCACCACTGATTGGTTTAAATTGGGGGCAAGGGGGACAATTATAATTTGCTGTACGTTTGAAGCTTAGTTGATATGTACATTCCCGAAGCTCTCCTCTTTTTTATTTGGGGGGGGGGTAAGCCCCTTTTTCTTGCTTCTAAAAGGATACGTCTCAAGGAAAGCTGTGTAAGTATCTGATATTTTAATAAGGTGTATAGCAGTAAAAGCAGTTTAACAAAACTACCCTGAACTTAAAAAGAAAATAATAAATGAAACAGATTTTTGATGTTTTTTCCGTTAAAATTCCCCAATTTGACAATGGTGCTGTGAGATACGTTAATCAGGTCCTTTGAAACAAAAAAATTTGGTTTTTAAGTGGCATTTTCTCCCTAAATTTTTAAACGGGGCTGAGAAGTATTTTTAAAATTTTTTTTGGGGGTCATTTGCTTTGAAATGCAGCAATTCTACAGGTCCTATTCTAAAAAAAATTGTTTCTAACAGACATTTGTTATTCACAATTGTCAAAAGTGACTCATGGGTCATGTTTTGAATTTTTGGGGGCATTTTGCTGTGACATGCAGCTATACGAAAGGTCCTATTATAAAAAATTTTTGTTTCTAACAGACATTTGTTCTTCACAATTGTCAAGAGTGGCTCAAGGGTGATGGTGCTGTCAGAAACAGGAATAGGTAGGACACTGTTAATTGACTTGTTTTTGCAAGATCTTTAACATAGCTAGCAACAAAGACGTGGTGTGATTCCATCCTATTTTAAAAATGTGTTTTCTAGAATTAAACTACTAAAAAAACTTGCATGTACAAAATAGCTGATACAAATATTCCTCTGAATTGTACAAGGGAGGTACAGGAAGACTTGAACAGATGTAGGTTACCCAGGACAGGTATAGTCAATGTCCAGTTCAACTAAAATTGTGGTTCAAAGACTCCTTTTCGAGGCACTTTTTAATCTGGGGGTCAGACAGGTTTAATGGTCATACTGCGGTACATGACAGATATAGTCAATGTCCAGTTCAACTAAAATGTTGGTTCAAAGACTCCTTTTACCGGAACTTTTTAATCTGTGGGTAAGACAGGTTTAATGGTGATTCTGCGGTACAGGACAGATATAGTCAATGTCCAGTGAAAATAAAATGGTGGTTCATAGACTCCTTTTTCCGGCACTTTTTAAATCTGGGGGTCATGCAGGTGTGGGGCTCATGCTGTGGCCCAGGACAGGGATAGTCTATGTCCAGTTCAACTAAAATGGTGGTTGAAAGACTCCTTTTTCCGGCACTTTTGAATCTGGGGGTCATGCAGGTTTAAGGGTCATGCTGTGGTACAAGACAGGGATAGTGAATGGTGTGTGATTTTTTTTCTGTGGCTTTTATAACCTAAGTGTGTTGCCTAAGATGTAGCACGTATCCATTTGACTGTTGCGGCTGTTAATTCCAGCTTCTCCAGCCCTGTTTGGGTATAAGAATGAAGGTGTTGTTCCTCTCCCATAGAATTTAATGGTCATCGGCGATAATCTATTATTGACTATCCGAAATCGTCTTGATAATTGCCGATATCGACTATCGACCCGATGACGATAGTCAACGTAATCGCTCATCACTACACAGGATCCTTGCATATCAGCTGACCTGGATCTCTACCTGGAGTTTGTTGAGTACACATAGTCTCTATAAAGCTCATTTCATTTTGATTGACTGGTCATAGAATAAACTCTAAGGTCTCTTGCCTAGTCCCATTATGTCAAGTTATTATTTATTGATGTCTATTCTCTAAGTCCAGTTGTATTATATGTCAAGTTCTTCAGTTTTGAAGCCCTTGTGTATATAAATTGTAGGAACTCCAGCTTCATCTCGCAGGCTATGACTAAGGGTTGAGGGTGACCCGAAACGCGTCAGCAAAGATAATTTTTATTGGAGTGTCATTACTGGGTGTTTACCCCAAGCATTGTATTTTAATGGAGAAGAGAATAAAGAAATGTTATTATATTATTTACTCCGCGAGTTGAATCTGGCGTTCCTACAATTGTTTCTATCATGTGAGGAGTGGTGATTTTCTCCAGCCCTGCTTCCTCAGGAGTTTCGATCAGGATCGTGTACTGAAAGCCAGTCACCTATTTGAGTACTGTTTCCTTGTGATATCAGTTTCGTGTTTGTGTAGTTCTTGCTGTCCCCTGCCTAGGGAACCTCTTTCAGTATTAGGGTCAGTTGTACTTTAGGGACATTTTCGAGGGATAGCTTTAGTGTCAGTTTCAGTAAAAGACATTCTAGTGTGAGGCAGAGCTGTAGGGCTAGTTTTAGGTGAAGATTTAGGGTCAGTTAGTTAGGGTCAGTTTTCACTATTGCTGTCTTGCTTCCAGATTGAACTCACATGTGGAATCTCTACCAACCGTTTACCTGTCACCATCAGCCTTCCATCCATTTCCTGAATTATCAAGCCAGGAGCCTTTTGTGTTTCAATTAATCCACACTTTGTATTGCTGTTTCTTGCCTGCATTATTTTTTAAGTAATTATGTCTGAAGGAAAAAAAAAAAATGTTGTTGCTATGATTTTTTTTAAATATAGTTGGAGCTGTACTTGTATGCCAGTATTTTTGTATAAGCAGTGCAAGAGGATGAATGTGCTATATGGCAAGTAAAATGTATTGAAGTTCAATTGATATAGAAATGGAAAGGATTCTACCAGTCTGCAGAAAGTGATGAAGTACAGACACCCTCCCCTGAGACCAGGGAGTGACTATGGAGTTGTTTATCTTAGTGTTTAGTGTATATTACATATCTTGACATATCTAGGTTTCTAGCAGTACAATAGAGCTGTCAATAACTCCCAAATAATCTATGATTTATCCAAGTCTAGATAGCAACTGCAGAAAACAGAAAATGTCAGCCTTTTGTGTCTGAAAACTGCAATATTTAAAGGGTTTTATTTTGGGGAGGGCAGCATGTCAGAAACAGAGAGGGAGAAGCTTGCATGGTAAGGAATAGCGAATTAGATCTGAATGCAAATAGTAAAATACCATAGTTTCTATTCACTGACATGCTATTCTAATGACTTTTCTTTTATTTCTAGCCTATCTAAAGCCTATACACGTTTGGTCCATAATTTATGCGCCAAAGTTCCATAATGCACCAAACACACAGGCGAGGTGCGTCGAACTTTAGCCGCCATTTATGAGTGTACAAAAAACACTTTCATAGATCCAGGTGCATTTTACACTGAAAAATAGATGCAAAAGTGCACTTTCACGTGCCTATTTGCATACATGTCTCCCATAATATTTAGAAGCATAGCAATGTTAACAAACAAAATAAAAAATAGTCCCCAGAAGTCCATTTTTATTACAGTGGATATGAACAACCAAATACCCCCTAAATATATTGTCTGCTAAAAAGTTTTCTTTAGTCTGACTGTGCATCTGCTGCATTAAAAATAAGAAAAAACCCTTCATGCTCCTAATGACAGCTCCTGTTTCCTCAGTTATTCATTGCCATGAGTATAATATATCATTATAATGGTCAACAGTTCATTGCACTTTCAAATATGGAATTATTATTTAGAGGAAGTAAAAAAACAGCTTACATTTTCCCATCTGGCTGTTTTCACAGAAGCTGCTCTTCTTCCTCCTGATTCAGGCTCTACAGCAGTGACCTACATTTTAACTCTGCTAGCTTCGCTGTGCCTGTTAGAGGGACATTGGTGTTCGAGGGGTTGTGAAATACAATGACACCATCCAAACAGCATGTCCATAAATGTGAGCTAGCAGAACTGTATTTGTCATAAGAGGAAGCTCCAGAGGCCACTGTATGAAAATGTCTAGGTTCTAAAACTCAATTTGTTGCCCATAGCAACCAAATCAGCAACGCCCTCTCATCTTCATACAGTCCTCTGGAAAAATGAGAGGTAGTGATGTGATTGGTTGCTATGGACAACAAAGTGAATTTTAGACCTAGACAGTTTTCATACATGTGGCCCCAGTTGAGAGAGAAAAACTGACGTGCTGCCAAGCCACACTGTTAGTTGCTGAGCAACTCTATTTTCTTTTATGTAAATTCACAGCTATGTGCTCTGCTCACCTGACAGGATGGCACAAGGCTTCTCTTTTGTCACAGTTTATTTAAGGATTGAAAGTTTTTCTGAGCTAGAAGATAACACAGCAGAGATATTTCAGATGAAGGTTCTGACGTAAAACTCCATAATCGTCGTTAAGAGTGACGCTGAATATTATCAATGCGTAATGTCTGCGCCTACAAAAAACTAGCATGTCAGGTTTTTGAGGCGTTTTACACGCTAATACTAATAAAGTATAGGAGGCAGTCCGCGTTGCTTCCTGGCTGAAATTATGTGCTTGCAAGCGTGGAATTTTCAGCGAGGAAGCAACACTTTTTCTGCGCTGACAGTCTTGCTAACTTACCATGTGTATAAAATGATACAAAATTGGAACAGCAATGTATTTGGAAATAATCCTTATTTGCATTTATCTACAAGTTTAAAGCTAAATCAATAAGATGGGAATACCCCGTAAATACTAGTAACATGATGAATGAATAAAACGCTAAGAAGCCAATAACATTTAGTTGGCTAAAAAGAAAAAAATTACGAGAGAGAAAAGTATAAATGCGTATATCAAATCAACTGCAGTTGTGCAACACTGCTTTCAATAGCCCATTCCTCTGCAAAAAAATGACCAGAATTAGAAAAAAATACAATCTTTAAGACCTGAGCTGTGGTACATGGAGGGAGGGAGTGACCTGATCCATAACACCCAGAACAGACTCCGAACAGTGAAAATTTCTAAAAAAAATAAAAAATAATAATGGATTGATTTGGTTTCCAAAACTTATATGTGAACACTAATGGAGACATGTATAAAATCTGTCTTGGTCTAAGACTTTCTTTGTTGCCCATAGCAACCAATCAGAGCGCCCCTTTTTTTTCAGAGAACTATATGAAATGAAAGGGGCGCTCTGATTGGTTGCTATGGGCAACAATGAAAGTCTTACACCTAGAGCCTTTTCATAGCCCCTAAGTATTCAACAAACTCTGCCTAAATGAATAGCACAAACAAGTATCTGGAACTTTGTAATACGTGTTATTAGAGAAAAAAAATTCTTTCTTCACTTATTAGGCTGTTCCCCCTCCTAAAATCATGATTACCATAGCATTGGACAAAAATCTCACTGAAAACCGAATCTTAAAACCGTTTGAAAAACTGAGTTTTTTGTCAAGTGCATGTCAAAAACAGCTCAAAAAATGAACTCTTTTTGTCGCGTTTTGCGTTTTTTGTTGCTTTCTTGGGAGAAATGCACAGGATTAAATTGCTGTGGATTTCTGAAAAAAAAAAACACCAAAAATGCGACAAAAATGTCTGGCAGTTTATAAAGACTTCAATATTAAATTTTCTGCTGTTTCTGTCATTTTTTGCAACATGTTTCAAAAAACAGGAGTAGAAATAAGCAGAAAAAAAATGTCCTGTGGAGACTACAGAACGTTTTTACTATTAAAGTCTATGGGACCTGTTTTCAGTGGTATTTTTAGCGGTTTCAGAAGAATAATTTTTAATTGCCTGAAGATTCATACAAGTTTCTGCAAAGGGGAGTAGGAGGCGTGAATGAAAAAAGGCAAGACACACAACATAGCTCTAATGAGTGTTAGGGTATGTTCACATGGTGTAATTACGCCGGGACTTCGGGAGTCGCGCTGATCGGCGTGTACTCCCGCGATGCGGGGGGGGGGGGGGGCATTCATTACTATTAATATTACTATTAATAAATGACATGTTGTTGTTGTATAATGGCCAGAAGTAGTGCTGCTCCTCATTTATGCAAATACGCAACAGCTTATCCTGAAAAGTTACATGAAACTTCAGGCACCATTTATCTACCATATAGGGGAACATTAACTTAATAATTGGGATTCCTCCATTAAGAACCCTCTTACATTAACTAGAGCAAAAGAAGCTACAAATAGCATTTGTTGTTCCGGAGGAACAAGCACAGTCTATAGATCTCAAACAAATCT
>JAODAL010060300.1:0-20968 GCA_025379985.1 Phyllomedusa bahiana | reverse complement strand
ATTCTGGAGGGGGGCAAAAACGGGGAAAGCACAGAGTGGCACAATCTAGGGGAGGTACGGCCGGGGGCAGCTGAGGTCAGGCAGTGGCACAATGACAAGTGTGGAGGACGGCACACCCCACAGCACAGCATGAGGTCAGACAGTGGCACAAGCCTTGTGGATGTCCGGCAAAAAAACAGCAGCAGCAGCATGGGTATAGAGTGGACAATGACAGAGTGTTGAGGTGGGTGGGAAATACCAGCCCTGGAAAAGTGGTGGTAGGAAGATGGAAAAAAACTGTCAGCAGATGGGTGTGGCATCAGGGGGGGGGCATCAAAAAGTGGTGAGGCAGGTAGTTTGAACCCAGATGGAAAGGGCATTGGTGTGTGGGAAAATTTTCTTTGACAAAAGGGGGGGGTTCCCCTTGGGGAAACGTGGCCCCGCCCACTGAACCCCGCTCTGATGAACTACGGGCCCGGGGCGGGAAACGTTCTCCATTTGCAAACTGGGCCCAAGTTGGGGGGCCACAATCCAGTTTGGTCCCCAGTAGCCAGGGATTTTAATTTAGGGGCAGATGCTGTCCAAGTAGGCCACAACCTGTTGGTTGGGATTGGGGGTTTTGCTGCTTCCTCTTCCATTCCCCCCTCCAGGCTCCTGTTTTCCCCCCTTTTCTTGTCCCTGGGTAAAAATCCCCTATTTCACAGACAATGTTTGCCCCCAATGTCCTCCTCCCCCTTTCAGTCCCCACCGGATCTGTGGCCCCGAGATGTAGGCCACGTCTAGTCCCCCGCCCCGACAGATTTTTCAGCATTTTCCAGGACATGAAGCAGTGGAATGATGTTATTCATCCATAGTCTGGCGACTGACAAAAATAACGTGCCTCCTCGAATGGCCTCAACAAACGGGCAGGTGTACTCATGAGACTGCCAGCTGGCTGACATCAAAGTTACACAGGGGAGTAATTCTGTCTGCCTGGAATCATCAAAGAATCGTTAATGGCATTTCTATGTTGATACAGTCGGTCCAACATGTCAGGCTGGAATTCCAGCGGGTGGAAACATGCATATCGTGTGTGTTGGGGGGGAGGCCGTTTCTGCAGCTGCAAATCAAGAGGGTGTTCCTGGCTTTGTACGAAATGGATAAAGTTCATTGCACTGTTTCCTGGCCATTTTCAGAATGTTCTGATGACACTCGGTGGGAAGACTTCAGGAACCTTTTCACAACCAAATTTGCACGTGCGCATGCAGGGCGCATGTGCCATCCCTCCTCGGTCGCAGCTGCGAACACCATGTTCCTCCCATTGTCCGTCACCATGTTCCTGGATTTTGCAGTTGGCGCAGGAGAAAGCACACATCGATTTCTTGCTGCATGACGCGGAGCAGTTCTCCCCTGTGTGGACTTAGTTCGCCGAGCAAGCCAGGTGTAGAATGCGTGTCACCGCTGTGACATACACATGTTGGTATGATGGAGAAGTTACTTGTGGAGGTGAGATGGTGGTGGTGGTGGAGGAGGAGGAGCGCGACATTGGCGCCAGGAGATAGCCAGTTTGACAAAGTTGAGGAGAAATGCGGCGTATCCTGTCCAAGTTGTTGGTGTGCCTGGGCTGGAAGCAACATTCACCAGTGGGCCGTAAAGGACATATACTGGCCTGACCGTTTGTTACAGCTCCAGGACGTCGCGCTTGCCGTGCACCTTGGAACAAACCTATAAGCTTCAAGGGACTGATCCTACCTTCTGTTCTTACATATTTATGAAGTCTTTGGTACTGCCTTTTTGGAAAAGAAATTACGGCTTGGACTCTCCATCTCGGCTCGGCACAAGCCAATAGTTCTGCTGAATGGTGCAGGAGTCCACATTTGGAAAGGGACGGGACTGCGAGTACCAACAACCTTGGACAGAGCACGGTTCAGCTGCTGCACCTTAGGATGGTTGGACGCATACTGTTGTCTCATTACAATCGGCCTCTCTGAACGACTGCTGGCGCACGATGAGTAGCGAGGAGCAGGAGCATCTGGACCGGAGATGAATGGCATAGAGAAAGTGCTACCCTTCCTGCAGAGGTGGTGGAGCCTTGATTGCTGCAATTTCATGCATGCCACTGGGCGCTGCTGTATGCTGCTGTTGCTGCGGCAGCAGGATGGCCACCAACATCTGAGCCACGTTTCTCCCAGGCCACCGGATGGTGACGCTGCATGTTTTGACGCAGGGCCGTGGTGCCAACGTTAGCTCCCTGCCACGCTTACACTTTCTGCCCACAGATTTCTAAATATACCCATATTCGGCTCCTCTGGTGTCTAGCCAAGAACTGCCACCACCGCCGGAGTAGTATCGGATTTTACCGCCAACGCTCCGCACTGAGTGATACTGCCGCCGCTGCATCGCTGAGCCCTGTTGCTGCTACTTTCTTGGACTGCGAAGCGGGTTTTTTACACCGTGGCCGTTGGCTCCCGGCCTCACACGCTGCTATCTGCTGACTCACGGCCACACGACCCCACTTGCTGGCTCGCGCTGCTGCCTGACGCACAAGCTGACGCCTTCTTTCTACACTGACGATGATGAAAGCCTTGCATCACCCGGCTCCCACAGTGCGGTCAGGATACATCATCATCTATTGTGTTTCACTCGTAATGCTGTCCTCATCCAACCGGTGCTTGGTATGCCGAAGCTGACACCTCTCACAACATGACCTCCGATGCCACTCTCCACATCTATACTTTGCCGCCTACTGCAAGAAGCAGGGGATATTGGCCCCATTTCTTGCTGCCAAGTAGCTGCTGGGTTGGGACTGTCCTCTCATCAATTGTTCATCATCGCTATTTAGTGGCGCTGAGCCCAGACAACATAGTAGATCTCTGGCTGAGGGAAAACGGATGGGACAAGAGGAGAGCGGAGTGAGGACAGTCTAGGGTCCGCTGACCAGCTCCCGGGAACATCTCAACAATGGTTGTGTCTGAGGTCCACCGACTCTTGGCTGGGTTTTGTCAGATGTTCATCTGGAGGAAGAGGGTTGAACCTAGCTATCCAATCAAGGACCTCCTTGGGTTGGTTGAACAACCACACGGACCGTAGATGACAGCGGCAGTTGTGGCCTCACTATGTGACCGACTGCTGCGTAGTCAACTTGCTGTGCTGCGACCTGGGCCTGTTCCAGGAATGTTTGTGCCACTGCCCACTCGCAGGTGCAGAGCTGCACCTCTCTGTCTGACATACTGTTTGTTCTAAAATTGTACAGACACTGTTTGATGATGATATCTGTATTTGATTAAATATACACCCTGTTTTTGGACCTCAAATGAACCCAAGTAACAAGCTTGGGTAACTCTTTGGATATAAATGCGGTCCTCAAAAAATGGCCAGGAAAATTTCACTTGGATGTGTCGTTTAAAAAACACCCCCGGTGCGAGGTGTGTTTTACTCAATGTAAAAGCACAAACAGGCTTAATTAACCTTTCGGTATGAATTAGGCATACAGGAAAAATTGTATATTTTTTGGCGTTTGAAAAAGACGGTTTATTTTTGTCAGCACCACCAGCAAAACAAGGCTTAATTAACACTGGATGTAAAATTGCGCAAAAGATTGGAGGCCCCACAAACTATGTAGCTTTGTAGCGTGTTACAATTGCGTGTTTTCTACGCCACACAACAGAGATACAGTTGTAATTATCCTTTGCTTGTGAATTAGGCTACAGGAAAAATTTATAGCAATTGGCGTTGAAAAAGACGGTTTCTTGTGAGGGTCTGCACACAGCAAATACAACGCTTAATTCAAACCACTGGGATGTAAATTGCGCCCCAAAGAATTGAGCCACACAAACTAGTAGCTTTGGTGAAGCGTGTTACAATTGCGTGTTTTCTACGCCATACACTACAAGTGATACGTTGTAATTAACCTTTGCTTGTGATCTAGGCTACAGGAAAAATGTATTATATTTTGGCGTGAATAAAGAAGGTTTCTTGGGGTCAATCAACACAGCAAAACAGACGCTTAATTAACTCCTGGATGTATATTGCGCCAAAGATTGGCCGCACAAAATAGGTAGCTTTGTATCGTGTTACAATTGAGGGTTTTCATACGCCACACACAAGAGATACAGTTGTAATTACCTTTGCTTGTGGAATTAGGTACAGGAAAAAATTTATCATATTTTGGGTTGAAAAAAGACGCCGTTTCTTGGGGGTCAGCACAGACCAGCAAAACCAACGCTTAATTATCCCCTGGATGTAAATTGAGCATAGAATTGAGCAGCACAAAAAAATGAAGTGGTTTTTGTATTGTAAAAACGCTGTTTCTTTAAATGATACAACAGGAAACTGGCTTAGATCCCAATTGGATATTGAATGTATATCAGATGCAGTGGGACGCCACAACTGGATTTCAGTTCCAATACGTACCACCTAAAAATTAGAAATAGAACATTAAGTGAAACAGTCTCTGAACAAGATGAGACACCACAAAAATCGCTGTATAAAAATCAATTATTTAGTAAAGCTATCAAGCCGACTGGGCAGCACCTTCCCTGATGATCACCAGTGTACGAGGATTGTGAGCTACCGGCTTCGCAGCCCAGACTTATATAGTTGCGGGTGACGTATGAATCCCAGCTGGTCTCACTGACTGGCTTCACCTATGCACATTTCATGCAGGCTTATGCCACTTCTTCCTTTTCCCAGAGTGCTTTGACCCACTGTAGCGCCATGTGTGCTCGCAGCCATTTTATCAATCTAAAGCACACTTCGTTCACCGAAGTACCCCAAAGTAGGACTTCGTTCCGAACCGAAGTTTTTCTGAAATTCTAAACGAATTCACTTCGTTAGAATCGATTCGCCCATTCTATTTATATAACTCAAGGACCTTATAAGGCCATAATAACCTATAGCAGAGTTATAGTATATACCAGTAAGCCTAAATTAGCACCATGTATCCTGCCATATTCCCATGTTAAAGGGAGGTGTGTATCCACTAACAAGGATTGCTTATTATTGTTAATGTCTTGCAAAAACAAGTCACATTTGTAATATGTGTATATTAAAACAGTGTTCGACCTATTCCTAGTTATCCCCTCTTGTATGGGCTGCATCAGCTCCTTCAGGCCTCGATATATGCTCATTGACCTGTTCTATCTCTCCTGATAGGCATTCCATGTAGTTGCTATAGCTAAAGACATGGCTCTCTACTGTAGCTAGTAGAAGCCAGTAAACAGACCATGAATTCAAAGGGCAAACCATAGGAAAAAAGGACTGGGTAAGATGAATCAATGAAGTGAGACAACCCCTTTAACCCGCAAGTATCCAAAGAAAACGAATATTAAAGCAAATCTATTTTACCCATAATGGAGAGGGATTGATGCCACTGCTGCAGCATCCTAACGCGTTTCGACTCTAGCTTCTTCAGAGGACAAGAATGTATTCCCCAAACCTTCCCTATATACTCACTCCTAACTACAGCTCCAATCAGGACAGCACCTACTCGGCGCGTGCGCCATTCAGCAGAGCGGGACCCTGCCCCACTTCCGGTAGTCAAGTTCCAATGCGCATGAACCGGAAGGCATACTTCAGGTCATGCACTGAAGTCAACATAGACACCAGAGTGAGACAGAGAAACCAGTTCCAAGGAATGGCGCACACGCACAGCACCATCTAGTTAGAGTGCACTATTTTGAAACCCCTGTGGTACCTGTATAAACCTATTATGTCGCCTAATATATATCCATAGTAAAAATATATAATTAAAGTACAACATCCTCAAAGTGAAAAGGTGCTATTAAATGTCTTAAGAAAAAGTGGTATGTGCAGTAATTTTATAACATGACATGATTAATAGACAAAATGACAATTGTATTTAAAGTGCTAATTATGTTGACAATATACAAAGTGCTAGTAATGTTTAAAACCAAACTTTGTTTAGATCAAATAACATACATAATATCATCTACACAAAAAACAAGATTGAGTAGAAAAGCTGGCAGCTTCTTTTATATATTTGCACTCTCATGGCAAGGACAGAGAGCACTGGCAGACAGTATCGCGGTATCACTATTTCCTCTAACATGCATATGTCTCTGCATAGCTATCAACATCAGAGCAAGGTGCCCATGGTTCTTCGCTCCTGTCAATCAAACTCTAGCCTCTCTAGTAACAATGCTGCTTATCTAACGTTCCATGCCAGTCTAAAAAGGGGTGAAGACATCAAACTGTGGCTGCATTTCTTTTTGAGACTGACACTCCTTGGGTGACTGATAAGAAATATTTCAAGTCTCTTTTTAGCCCTTTGTAATGGGGCTTAACATGAAGAGAATACTTGGTGACTGACAAATCTAAAATAGAATAAAGAAAGATTAAAAGCCTTGACACTTTAGATCTGCACAACATCAACCAAATGCCATTATATTCACTGCCATTAGTGAATGTAGTGCTAGCATAAAATGTCAGAGATGGCAATCACAATTAAAAGATACAAGTATACTAATTCCCTTGTGTACTTTTTAGTAAAAAAGACTACAGGAAAGACAAGCACAATTAAAAGCTTTTAGGCTATAAAAACTATATGTGTAATATTAATTGCACATTAATTTATAATACGGCTTATTGGGCATCGATGTGGTGACTGTCGTTTTAATGATGCATGGAGCACTATATGTACAGATAAATCTAATGAACTCAATAAGGGACTTAAATAGAGCTTCCAACCCAAATGTTAAAAGACCCTTACTATATTTCATTTTTTTTTTCAAACTTATTTTTATTAAAACTTCCATTGCAGTGGTTATAAAAACGTACAGTAAATCAGTAAATCATGTTGCTAACACTTATAATATACATAGATAAAACAGCAGGTAAGTATTCCAATATCCACTGCATTAGATATAGAAGGTACGATCAGTAAGTCATGGTACAAGCACCTACGATGTACATACGTAATACAGCAGATAAGTATTTCAATGTCCGGTGTATTAGATATAGAAGGTACAAACAGTAAATCATGAAATGAACACTTACAGTATACATGCTTAAAACAGCAGGTAAGTATCCCAAAATCCAGTGTATTAGATAAAGAAGGTACAATCAGTAAATCATGGTATAAACACTTACAGTATATATACGTAAAACAGCAGGTAAGTATTCCAATATCCAGTGTATTAGATATAGAAGGTACAATCAGTAAATCATGGTACAAACACTTATATGCGTAAAACAGCAGGTAAGTATTCCAGTATCCAGTGTATCAGATATAGAAGGTACAATCAGTAATCATGTACATACACTTATAGTATACTAAACAGCGTAAGTATTCCAACACCATTATTAGATATAGAAGGTACGATGAGTAAATCATGGTAAAAACACTTACAGTATACATGCATGAGTCAACAGGTAAGTATTCCAATATCATCATTGTACCACATGTCGGAAGTAATTTTAACTGTTTTACTATATTTACTATATTTCTATGGAAGTTGCAATGGTGGGCAAAAGTGAGTAAAATCATAACTTAAAGCTCTTTGATCCGTCACTTGGACTCTTTAGGCCTAGATTCACACTCAACATTTTACTGCCATTTTAAACATAGATTTCTTGATGAGAATAAATAAATTAGGGAAAACTCTGTGACCAACTTCTGCCTTTAATTAAAAAAAACTGCATTTTTTGTTTTAAAAAAAAGTTGTGTGTAAAACCACCTTTAGATTGATGTCATATGTTGCATTTTGGGGAAAATCCCCACATTTTTGTGGAATCTTTTCTTGCCATTTTTACCTGTGTTTCTTGTCAAAAAATGTACTACAGCCAGATATAAGTAGAAAGTCACTAGGGAAATATAAAACACACAGGGCCACATGTATGAAAATTGTTTAGGTCTAAAACTCACTATGTTGCCTATTTCAACCAATTAAAGCACCCCTTTAATTTATTCAGAGCACTATATGAAATCAAAGGGGCAATCTGAGTGGTTGCAACAAAGTGAATTTTAGACCTAGACAGTTTTCATACATGTGGCCCATAGCTTTTTTGATTACAGCTAATTTCTTCACTTTAGGGTCACTTTTTATCAGTAGCATTTTGTTACAAGGCAGCGTGCTATAAGTGTGGCAATTATTTGGCAGTTGTGGAATTTTTCTCTAATAAATATTAAGTGTTTTTCTTGTTTAAAATAATTTGATGTGTATGTAAATATATTTGTTATTTTGTTGCATTTTTGTGATATTTTTCACATCATGAATTATGTGATTCAGAAAATAGAAAAACAAATGAAAAATATGCCAACAAAAATGCATGTACCTAAACATATCCTTTTGTAAAAATGCAACAAACAGAGCACAAAAAAATGCCACAAGAAATGCATGAAGCACCAAAAATAATAATATTGAAAAAAAGTGTGCTGGAGGCTTAAGAGAGCTTCACACAAAGCATTTTTGTGTAGTTTTTCCAGGTGTGTTTTATGCAGTCACTGCAGCGAAATGCTTGATGTTGTATCAAAGTATATATTGAAATATTAAACATAACAGAAACAATAATTTTTGTGATCAGTTTCTTTTTTTTTCTGAAGAATTTTTCTTTCTTGTGCTTTTTTCTGTCTTGTGCTTTTTTGTTCAGGCAGAATTTTTATTAAGGTCTACAACAAAATTTGAAGTAGATTACAAAAGTACTTTTTTGTGTCACTGCAGCATGGTCCAGGTTTGACATTCTTTTTTTTTTTATTTTTGTAATAGTATTGGACTTGCTAAATGAAAAGCACATAATTCTTTTAATGCACAAAAAAAAAAAAAAAAACACTTGTAAAAAAAAGCAATGAAAATGCTTAAAATTTATGACATTTAAACTAGGCAGAGAAAAAGCTGGAAAAAAGTGTACGTGAAGAAGGCCTAAGGTGATTTCACACATTATTTATAGATGTATTCATTTTTTTCTAGTGTTTTTCATGTACTTTTTACAGAGAAACACTGTAGCCAGATGTTAAATGTAGTATCAAACCCACTCATTGTGCCTTTGTTTGTGATATTTTGGTTATTTTTTTGCATTTTTCTTTTCACATTTTTCTCTTTTTTAATGGAGCATGCTCTAGGCAGGGTGTTTCTTTTCATTTATTTTTCCAATAAGCTTCTTGTTAGGAGTATGGAACCAGAAAGAAATATATTGCAAGTGTATTAAAGCCGTAGAAAATATACGTAAAAAAATAAATAAATAAATGCCTACAATTCATGATTTTATTTGAAAGTGAAAAAAATGCAGACAGAGAAGTGTGTAAAGAAGTCCTGAAGGTTGGTTTAACTTAATTTTCATGCCTTTTGTCAAATGTTGCATAAAATTCTATTATACCTATTTTTAGTTAAAAAAGGCTTTTTGTGGTTTCTCAATTGACAATACATCATTTTTGTAGACAGAGCAATATTTAGAATTTCAAAGAATTACAAAATCTCTTGAAATGTACAAATGTATAAACTTATGTAATTGAAATTAAGTACCACTTTTAAATTATATAACATTTAGCATTTATTATCATATCAGTATGTTCAGATAAAACATGTCAAAACGATAACATCAACAAAAAGAAACAACAGTTTTGGTGTCTGGAGTACTGCTGAAAGGCACTACAACAAGTATGGTGTCTCCTACCTATGGTGTCTTTGTATATCACATATGCAACATTCATTTTGCTTTCTTTCTGTGACATATGTAATACTTGTAAAAAGGGCCTCATGTATGAAAATTGTCTAGGTGTAAGACTTTTTTTGTTGCCCATAGCAACCAGAGCTCCCCTTTCATTTCAATAGTGTCTGAAAAAGTGAAAGCGGAGCTCTGAATGGTTGCTATAAGCAACAAAGAAAGTCTTAGACCTAGACAGTTTTCATATATGGCACATAGGTAAATCGGACACTTTGAAAAGTTTTAGACTGGGTTTCAACTCTCTTGGCTCTAGCAAAAGAATCAGAATTCTATGTGGTTAGTGTCTGTTCTTTATGCATGGCTAAATGACTGGATCAATCTGCTCCAAATTTGACACGTGGACATATTAGGTGCTTTGGAAGGTTTATGACCAGATTATGCTCTCTAGGACTTAATGTTTTTGACATAGTTGTCAAAAAATAGGATAGCACCATGAATAGGACAACTGGACAAATTTACACCAAATTTGGCACATACACTTTGCACAAAAAGTTAGGGATATTTGTCTTTTGGTTGAAATTTCTGGATGAACATAACGGGCGACATGCATGAAATTTGGCGTGCGAACGCCAAATTTCATGTGCCTAATAATGGCATAGAATGTGCCTGATTTATGAACCTGCTCTATAGCGGGTCATAAATCGGGCGCATTCTAGTACTCGGGCGACAGTTCAGGATCAGGTATAACACTTTGAAAGTGGTTAACCTGTTCCAACAGTAATGCGCCCAGAAATGCCGTAGCGAAGCTATAAATCTATAGCTTCGCTATGGTTCTAGTGTGCTGTGCCTGATATCGGGCTGAAAAGATTCCAGATATCTGGCACAGCCCCGTTCATGCATGTCACCCAACAGTTCGTGAAATTTTTTAAATGAACTAAATGAGACTATCGCTTAACTTTAGAATGCACATGTCCAACTATTCAATGACTCAGTACTTTTGCACTACTTGCTGATTTCTAACAAGGAGTTTAATGGAAAAATTCACAACAGGTACTTGATCCCTGAATCGCCCAATACATTTAGGGGATCAATTTGAATTGGGATTTAAACAGTCCTTCTAATCATGCTGTTCACATTTTGACATCATGAGAGCAAGACAAGACCTTACAATTGATCAAAAGTAGCTTGCCATTGTGAGGCTTTAAGCAGGATGTTCTCAGACAGAAGTGGCCACTGAGCCTAGAAAGTCACAGAGTCATCAGCAGATTGTATCAGAGATACAGAGAGACTGGAAGAGTCACAAAAAGGTAAAGATGTGGACATCCTTTGGCTCCATCACACACTGATGACCACTTCATTGTAAACAATGCCTTGTGGAACCAGATGATGAATGACAGGCACGTTAGCACGATTTCTTGTCTTAATGACTGGCAAATTTTTTTAGTTCTTGGCTCCCTGTGTTTCAACAGTCGTAACTTTTTATTTTTTTCAATGACAGTTGTATGAGGCCTTTTTTATGTGGGAGAAGCAGTACTTTTTGGGGTATACTTTGAGTTTACATATAAATTACTGCAATTTTTGTTGTTTTTTAAAATTATTTGTTTACACCATTCACATTTCACACTAAATAACCTGCTAGATGAATTCTACAGGTTATTACGGTCATGTGGATACCTAATATGTGTAGTTTTTTTTTTTTTTTTTTGGGGGGGGGGGTTTGTAAAATTTATGCACAATTTTTGTATTAAAATATTTATTTTAATTATTATTTCACACTTTTTAATCCTATTAAGGGATAACAATTGTGCATTTTTACACTTTGTAATGTTTTAGAATATTTATGTACATAGTTATATAGTTAGCACGGTTGAAAGAAGACACGTGTCCATCAAGTTCAACCAAGGGTGGGGAAAATGGGGGTGAGGGAGAGAGACAAGGACTTTAAGCCCAGCCTCACCACTGGTTAATGGAGACCATATCTCTGACCCCAGAGCCTCCACCAGCCAGGATCCAGAATTTTACATAGCTATGTACGCATGAATATTATTTAGTTCCAGGTAGGTATCTAAGCCTTTCTTGAAACTCTCTACAGTTCCTGCTGTTACCAGCTCCTCAGGCAGGCTATTCCACAGATTCACAGTTCTTACAGTGAAGAACGCTCTCTCCTCTGGAGATTGAATCCTTGTATCTCTAGTCGAAGGGAATGTCCCCTTGTCTTTTTGAGGGGCTTCACTTGAAATAATTTTTCCCCATACTTTTTGTAGGGACCATTTATATTTATATAAATTAATCATGTCCCCCCAAAGCCGTCTTTTCGCAAGACTAAATAAGTTCAATTCTACTAACATCTCCTCATAACTAAGATGCTCCATTCCCCTTATAAGTTTAGTTGCTCATCTTTCTACGCTCTTAAGCTCCATTACATCTCTTCTATAAACTGGGGCCCAGAACTGAACAGCATATTCTAAGTGAGGACGCACCAATGCTTTGTACAGCGGTAGAATTACATCCTTGTCCCGCAAGTCCATGCCTCTTTTAATATGTATGATAATACATTAACTTAGAGCTGGGAGAATCGATTCTAACAAGTGGAATGCGTTTAGAATTTCAGGAAACTTTCGGTTCTGCACGAAGTCGAAGTGTGGGGTGAGTTGTGGAAACGAAGCGTCTTTTGTATTGCTAAAATGGCCGCAAGCACATGACGTGACATGGGGAAGAGAACTCTGGGAGGAAGAAAGGAAGACCCTACATGACATGTACAGACATCAAGCCAATCAGAGACCGACTGGCTTCTGTGACGTCATAGTACTAAAAATGCTCGCTCCTCACACTGCTCTCCTTATGCCGTGACATGCAGCAGCAGCATAGATCTCACACAAAGGAAATTGCTTTTGACAGCGATTTGTGTGTGTGTGGGGGGGGGGAGTTGTCACTGCTTTTATCAGAGACTGCTCCTCTTCCGTTATCATTTTTATTCAGTTTGTGGGGTATTGTAATTCAAGTCCAGGGTGGGTCTAATTCTGCCCCATAAACATTTTAATTAGCTCTGGTCATTTGTAGAGCACATTTTATATCCAAGGGTTAATTAAGCCTGTTTGTGCTTTTATATTCAGTAAAATACACAGTGTTTTTCTATACCACATACGAGTAAATTTTTCCTGGTCATTGGAGCGCAATTTATATCCAAGGGTTACCCAAGCCTGTTAGTGGGTTCATTTGGAGTCAAATACAGGGTGTGTATTTATCATATGCAGATATCTTCATTAAACAGAGTCTGTAAATTTTTGAACAAACAATATGTCAGACAGAGAGGTGACAGGCTCTTCACATGCGAGTGGCAGTGGAACAAACATTCCTGGAGCAGGCACAGGTCGCAGCACAGTAAGGGGACATCGCAGCAGGGGTGACTCGGTGAGGCTAGAACTGCCGGTGTCATCTAGTGGCCGTGTGTTGACCATCAAACCAAGGGTTCTTGATTGGTTGACTAGGTCATCAACCTCATCCTAGATAACATCTGACTACCCTAGCCAAGAGTCATTGGGTTCTTCAGACGCAACCCTTAGTTGGCATGGCCCGGGAACAGCTCAGTGGCTCTCACATGTCCACAACCCGCCTCTGTCCAGTTCGGTTCCCTCAGCCAGAGAACTAGTATATAGTGTGGGCTCAGTGCCAGTATACAGTGAGGATGAACAATTTGAGGACAGTAAGCAGTTACTTGGCAGCGAAGAAGTGGGACTGACATCCCCTGCATCTTGCAGTAGGCAGCAAAGTATGAATGTGGAGAGTGGCATGGGAGGTCATGTTGTGAGGGGTCAGCGTCTGCATACCAAGACCGTTGAGGAGGACAGCAGTGAAGATCCAACTTGGGAGCCGGGTGAAGCAAGGGCTTCATCATCGTCAGGAGAAGAGGGCGTCAGCTTGCGCCTCAGGCAGCGGCGCAGCCAGCAAGTGGGTTGTGTGGCCGTGAGTCAGCAGGGTAGCAGCAGGGCAAGGTCGGGAGCCAAACGGCCATGGAGTAGACGACCCTCTTCGCAGGTCCAAGAAAGTAGCGGCACAGGGGCTCACCGAGGCAGCAGTGGTAGAAGTCACTCAGTGCGGAGCGTTGGCAGCAAAACCACCTACTCGGCGGTGTGGCAGTTTTTGCTAAGACACTGGAGGAGCCAAACATGGGTATATGTATAATCTGTGGGCAGAAAGTGATGCGTGGCCAGTGAGCTAATGTTGGCACCACAGCCCTGCATCACCACATGCAGCGTCACCATCCGGTGGCCTGGGAGAAACGTGGCTCAGATGTGGTGGTCCATCCTGCTGCCGCAGCAGCAGCAGCACCCAGTGTGCCACTGCATGCCATTGCAGACAGTCAAGGCTCCACCACCTCTGCAGAAGGGAGTTGTTTGTCTTTGCCATCATCTCCCGGTCCAGATGCTCCTGCTCCTCGCTACTCATGGCGCCAGCAGTGGTTCAACGAGGCGATTGCAAAGAGACAACCGTATGCGTCCAACCATCCTAAGGTGCAGAAGCTGACCGTGCTCCTGTCCAAGTTGTTGGTACTTCAGTCCCTCTCTCTTTCCAAGTGGTGGACTCTGCTTGCTTGCGCCGAGCCGAGGTGGAGAATCAGAAGCCTTAATTTCTTTTCGAAAAAGGCAGTACCAGCCCTTCAAAAATATGTTGAACAGAAGGTGGTCCAGTCCTTGAGCCTATCGGTTTCTTCCAAGGTGCACGGCACCACGGACGTGTGGAGCTGTAACTACGGTCAGGGCCAGTACATGTCCTTTACGGCCCACTGCGTGAATGTGCTTCCTACCCAGGCACACCAACACCTTGGACAGGAGACGGCACTTTCTCCTCCACATTGTCAAACTGCTGCTCCTGAGCCAATGTCCACCACCACCACCACCACCATCTCAGCCTCCACAAGTGCTGCTCCCTCATACCACATGTGTAGGGCACATCGGTGTCACGCAGTTCTACACCTGGATTGCCTCGGTGAACGAAGTCACACAGGAGAGGAACTGCTCCGCATCATGCAGCAAGAAATCGATGTGTGGCTTTCTCCGCATTAACTGCAAATCGAAACCATGGTGACAGACAATGGGAGGAACATGGTGTCCGCGCTGCACCGAGGAGGGATGGTCCATGCGCCCTGCATGGCACATGTGTTCAATCTGGTTGTGAAAAGTTTCCTGAAGTCTTCCATCGATCTTCAGAACATTCTGAAAATGGACAGGAAACTGTGCATGCATTTCATCCATTCCTACAAAGCCAGAACGGCCTCCCCCAACACACGCTGGTATGCGATGTTTCCACCCGTTGGAATTCCAGCCTGCACATGCTGGACCGACTGTATGAACAGAGAAAGGCCTTTAACAATTTTTTGATGATCCAGGCGGACAGGAGTACTCCCCTGTGTAACTTTGATGTCAGTCAGTGGCAGCTCACCTATGACACCTGCCTTTTTCTGAGGCCGTTTGAGGAGGCGACGTTATTTGTCAGTTACCAGGACTATGGGACGAATAACATCATTCCACTACTTCATGTCCTGGAACAGATGCTGAAAAATCTTTCTGGGCAGGGGACTGGAGACGTGGTGACTACATCTCGCGGCCAAATGAGTCCGGTGGGAACTGAACTAGAGGAGGAGGAGGAGGAGGAATTGGAGCAGAAGCATTGTCTGGTGAAATGAGTGTTTTTTTCTTCCCAGGTGACAGGAGCGGAGGAGCAGGAGCAACTGGAGGAGGTAGATGGAGATTAGGAAGACGAGGCAGATGACCCGCAAGCACCGTGGCAGTATACAGTGGAGATGGAGGCAGGTTGTCCCTTAGAGTCACTTGTGCAGATGGCCCGCAGCATGCTGATTTGCCTGGCTAGTGACAGCCGAATAGTCACTATCTGGTAGAGGGATGTCTTCTGGCTCTCCATCTTCTTGAACCCTTGCTACCGGTCCAAAATGGGAGCCTTTTTTCCAACTGCTGAGAGGGAGGACAAACTCATATACTATAGAGAAATCCTACGTAGTCAGTTGGCCGCTGCCTATGTGCAGCATGGTCCATCCTCTGACAGGTGTGACCGGGGTGTTCCTCAGCGCTCACGTACCACTGCCACGGCTGCTGTGGGAAGGTGTGGGGGTAGGAGCAGTACCAGCTCTATCAGCAGCAACCTAAGTCTGGAATCGCTGATGAGCAGCTTCCTTCACCCGCCTAATGAGGAGGGCACTCACCAGCAGCAGCAGCAGCAGGTTTAGGAGCAGACACTGAACTAACAGGTGGTGGCCTACTTAGACAGCACTCTGCCTCCCCAGTTAGAAGATCCGCTGGACTACTGGGCAGCCAAACTGGATGTGTGGCTGCAACTTGCCAAGTTTGCAGTGGAGAAGCTGTCCTGCCTGGCCAGTAGTGTGGCATCAGAGCGGGTGCTCAGTGCGGCGGGGGCCATCGTTACCCCAAGGAGAACCCGCTTGTCCACAAGAAATGTGGAGCGACTGACCTTTGTCAAGATGATTCAGGCGTAGATCGGCCAGGATTTCCACACACCAATGCCTTAGGAATCAGATTACATCAGCCATGACGCCTCACCAAAACTTTGAGAAATGAGTCTGGATTCAAACTACCTGCCTCAGCCACTATTCTGATGCTGCCACCTGCCTAATGCCACACATCTGCTGCCAGTTGCTCCATCTGCCTATCACCATCTTTACCAGGGACTGGTATTGCCACCCACCTCCACACTCTGTCATTGTGCCACTCTGTGACCTCATGCTGCTACTGCTGCTGTTGCTGGTGCTGTGACCTCCACACTCTGTCATTGTGCCACTCTCTGATCTCATGCTGCTGCTACTGTTGTTGCTGCTGCCGTCACCTCAACACTCTGTCATTGTGGCACTCTGTGGCTTACTCCTGTTTGTGCCACCTCACACTCTCTTCAAGCTTTCTGCAGGCCCTCTGCAGGCCCTCTGCAGGCTACAGGCTCTCTGCAGCCAGGAAATAGCTGTTTTTTAACGTGTTTATTCACAAATTTATTCAGGTCGAAACTCATTTTGTCGGAAAATTCTGCAAACTCGGCGAATCGAATTCTTGAGAAATTCGCAATCTCTAATTATAATCTGTGTCAGTTTGACACAGGCAGCAGTCAGGGCAGCACACAGTGTTCCCTTACTGCAGGTTTGTTATACAGACAGCCCTGGGACTACCTCCCAGGGCTGACTGAATTGACATTCCCAGTCCAAATCACCCGATGGAGCAGGGGAATGCCCTGTGATAATGCCGCGATCACGGACCACAGCGATCAAAGGGTTAAGCGATGGGGATCGGAGGTTTCCTCTGCTTCCTGGTGCTTACTGAGACTGCTCTAGGAACAGAGCTGGTAACTGTGGTAACTGTGGCTGCGGTGCTGGGAGACACAAAACTCTTTCTGCAGCGACATCTCAAGAGAGCCATGTAGCAGTTATAGTATGATTTACTAGCCCTCCTTGAGGGAGTGGATTAGAAGTAATATGAACATTCAACAAAGCTCATACTAAGTCTAATCAAAATTGGACTGAGGTGACTTAGGCCCACAGGTGGGGTTCATTCTTGCAGCACACCAGTGCAATTCATTCTTCGTTCCCTACCTACAGTTACTGGGTATGATTGCACATACTGCACATGCCTCTTTCTTGCTGCTTGTCTTTCTCTGCCTTTCTTCTTTAAAAATAGTCCCAGTCCTGTCATGTCCGGGGCCCATCATGCCTGTAGGCCCATTGGGTGTTTCACCTTGTTCCCTATGGCCAGTTAAAACCTGGGTCTAATGATATTCTGGATTATCAAAATTTATTAGAATAATTTAAAGGGGTTGTACCATCATTGGGGTTATACAAAAACATTACATGTTATTTAATTATGTTAAATGATACAAACATTAGAGAAAAATAACCTCACATCACCTTCTATTCTTGCCCCTATGTCCAGTTCCTTCACACTTCATTTCAGTAGCATTGCTGCTTAGTGGGCACTACTTTCTATTGGCCACATGACTCTTTCTCAACTGACCGCAACTACAGTTCACACCACCACCTTACTTCTAAGCTGAACTCCATTGGCAGTTAGTAGCTATGTAGGGCCTCTCAGTAGTACAAACTGGGCATACTAGACCAGGTAAGAGAAAAAGCATCAGATGGCTATAATACTAGCAACAAGGGATATAAGTTACATTAACCTAGCTTTGTAGGTGGGTATGTTGTGTACACATGTATGTTATATACACACATGGATTTGCAAAGTTTGTTGTTTTGGCAATATCTGTTCAATGGGACATAATTTCTGTTGTGGTACAACCCTTTTAAATACTCAAGTTCAACATGGTCTAATGACGTTGTATTGTTACCACACATGGAGAACTGGCCCCCACACACATTAGTCTGCCAAACCATTTATTTCTACACATTCCAATATCAGTAGCACACTACTAACTAAAACACTATCAAAAGGAATATAGGAATTTTTGAAAAAGCATTTCTGCTACTTAGGATACATTAAAAAGTTTTGAGGTTCTTAGTTCACATTTTTGATCAAAAGTGCTTAAGCTCACCTCCCAATCAGCAAGGGGACCTCAAATGCAGGTGGGAATCTACTCTATTGATACCTCTCTTTGGGGCCTGTTCAGACCTCCATACTTATGGGAGTGAAGGCTCCAGCTATAAGGTACACTGCATTGATTTAAAACCTACGAAGGTGGGTGAAGTGCGAAAAACCAACAAGGAGGCAGCCACTTCCCCATATGGACAATCTAGACAACAATATTTGGTTTTGCACATCCAAAAAACTTTTTTTTTAAAATGAGCATAGGTGCACACTGGTGTGGCAGCAATATACATATACATTACAATATCAGAAGCACACTACAAACTAAAACACTATCAAAAGGAAAATAGGAATTTTTGAAAAAGTATTTCTGCTACTTAGGATACATGAAAATTTTTTGAGGTTCTTAGTTCACATTTTTGATCAAAAGTGCTTAAGTGTTTTTTTTGGATGTGCAAAACCAAATATTGTTGTCTAAAGTGCCGGAAAAAGAAGTCTTTTAACCACCATTTTAGTTGAACTGGACATTGACTATACATGTCCTGGGCCACAGCATGAGCCCCAAACCTGCATGACCCCCATATTTAGAAAGTGCCGGAAAAAGGAGTCTTTCAACCACCATTTTAGTTGAACTGGACATTAACTATACCTGTCCTGGACCGCAGTATGACCATTAAACCTATCTGACCCACAGATTAAAAAGTGCCGGAAAAAGGAATATTTGAACCTCCATTTTAGTTGAACTGGACATTGACTATGCTTGTCCTGGACCACAGTATGACCATTAAACCTGTCTGACCCACAGATTAAAAAGTGCCGGAAAAGGGAGTCTTTTAACCACCATTTCAGTTAAACTGGACATTGACTATCCATGTCCTGGACTGCAGCATGACCCAAAAACCCGCACAGGTGCCCTTATGGACCATCATCAGAAAATTTCTCAATAAGAAATAAAAACAACTAGTTTTCCATTACTGCTGGTGCTAGAGCTACTTGCCATTCTACTGGTGAAATTGTTCCACCGTGACATTAGAATGTGAAGCAAACGAAACAGATGTCCCCAGTAGGTCAACGAGGCCTGTCTGAAAATCCTTCATTCTACTATCAAGTGGGTTGGCGGAAATTACTGATCAAGGTGAGGCTGTAAACATGGATCACGTAGGTTCAGCTGGCATGGCCGGACTTACAGTGGGTGTGGTGAGAGCAAGGGCTTGCGTCCGTCATCTATTAACACGCAGGTTCAGCTAGCAGTGTCCAAGTTACAGTGGGTGCGGTGAGAGCCCAGGCAGGCGTCCGTCATCCATTAACATGGCAAAAAATGCCCTTATGATGCAGCAACGAAAACAGTCGTGCTGAAGCAGAGTGCAGAAGCGGAAGTGTGAGCTCAGTATGAGTGCGGACCAATTAAGCTTCACTTGGAAATGCTGGTGGTTGACGCTCCTGTTTCACCCAGGTGCCCTTTTTCTTGGCATTGTTTTTCTCGTTTTACTCAACGTGTTGGAGGAAATTGTCTCTGTTCTTGGGGTGGCGAATGTGCTCCATACAGCATGTCCTCTGAAGAACCTACATCTGTTCAAGTCTTCCTACAATTCAGAGGAATATTTGTATCAGCTATTTTGTATATGCAAGTTTTTTTAGCAGTTTAATTCTAGAAAACACATTGTTAAAATAGGATGGAATCCCACCACGTCTTTGTTTCTTTTTTTTAATTGTATTAATGGGTTTGTCTCACTACAGGATTGCTAGCTATGTTAAAGATCTTGCAAAAACAAGTCATTTTGCAATATTTTGTCCATTAACATGCCCTTTACCTATTCCTGTTTTTTACAGCACCATCACCCTTGAGCCACTCTTGACAATTGTGAAGAACAAATGTCTGTTAGCAACCACATTTTTTAAAATAGGACCCGTAGTATAGCTGCATTTCACAGCAACATGCCCCCAAAAATTCAAAACATGACCCTTGACCACCCCTTGACAATTGTGAAGAACAAATGTCTGTTAGCAACCCATTTTTTTTATAATAGGACCTGTATATAGCTGCATTTCACAGCAACATGCCCCCAAAAATTTAAAACATGACCCTTGAGCCACTCTTGACAATTGTGAAGAAAAAATGTCTGGTAGAAACCACATTTTTTTTTATAATAGGACCTGTGGTATTTCTGCATTTCAAAACAGATGACCCAAAAAATTTTAAAAATGACTTCTCAGCCACTGTTAAAAATTGTGAGGGAGAAATGCCACTTAGAAAGCCCCATGTCTGTTCCACAGGACCATGATTATAGCTGTATCTCACAGCAACATGACCAAAAAGCCAACTGAAAAATGCAAAAATACTAAAGATAAAGTGAGTAAATGGAATACGGGTTTTTTTCATGAAACCTTGGTGTCTTTTACAGTCTCGTCACCGCAAAAACAGCAAAATTATCTTTTGGGAACTGAGAATAAAAATTGCAGTAAGAAATGATCATTTTAAATGATCTTCCTCATCTTCCTCCTCCACCTCAAATTCACTCCAACCTCTTTCCAAGGCAGGGACGTCGGTAACGTCGGTGTCCAGGAATACCTCAACCTCCTCCTCCTCTGCTTCCTCTGGCACAGCTTCAACACAGCCCTGGCTTGCCTCAGATGATTTCACCCTGAGAGCTGAGGTGCCGCCTTGCACTAGCCCCCGGACCCTGAACCATGCCTAAAAAAGACCCATAAAATTGGAAACTGCGGGGCCTTTGGATTCGACGGAGAGAAAGGCTTTCCCTGTCCCCCATCTGTGTCCGTCTCCGCCCGTCGCGGTTGGACCGATGTTTCAGAGTGTCCCCAAAAATCATTCCAGT
>JAODAL010060299.1:0-20968 GCA_025379985.1 Phyllomedusa bahiana | reverse complement strand
AAAAAGAATAAGGGAAAGGCTTACTTACTGCCCCCAAATTTTAAACCCATTCCCAATAGCACCACAATCCCTGTGGGAAGGGGTTCATCTGCGGGGTGGCATGGGGAGTGCAGAGGTAGAGTCGCTACGGGGCCCGCAGCCTGGGGGGGCCCAAACTCTCCTGTAATGGAAGACCCCATAAAAAATGGCACATAACATTGGAGCCTTTTTTAAAATTTTTTCATTGGGCCCAAAGCTTCAGTTTTGCCTCTTTTCATCGGGTTTGCAAAAAAAATAAGGGGGAAACCACTCAAAAAAGTCTAGGGGCCTCAGGGAAGTGGTACCTCACATAAACCCGAACAAAAATATAATTTTTTTTATATAGGGTGTCAATAACGTTATGTATTTTGCATATGTTGCATCACAGCCCTTTGGTGACCCCCTCTTTTTGTTGGGGAGCTGTCTACCCTTTTAAGTGGCAACACCAAATTTGCATCCCATGCCTTCTATACGGGGAAAGGGTCAAAGGCTTAATGGCGTTCCCAACAGAATACAAACAACACACTTGGACTGAAGAGGAGTTTTCACAATGCAGCCCTTTCTCCCACCTCAAAAAGGGGAGGGGCTGCATGGTTTAACTTTGTACATAAATAGCCTTTTATGGGATGCCAGTTTTTATCAGGGCAGTGCCCAAGTACTGACACCCCACTCCCCAACATCAAAAACCCGGCAAATGCGAAAAATATCAACAAGGTATTAGTTCATTTGGCCAAAATACGTAAGCTCATAACCTGCGTCAAGGAACCACTGGTCTTGTGAAGCCTATGTAACTTAAAAAAAACAAAAAAAAAGGGCAAAAACTGAATTTAAAACAAGAAAAATGGAGGCTTTTTTACTAACCCCCAGGCGGGGGCAGTAAAAAACCCCTTTCCTTCGTGATTTTATTGTGATTTACAGGTTATACATTTACTGATGGAATAACAACTTACTCTTCAGGACAAACGCTCTTCTGCCTCAATTTTTTTCCTTTCTCCAATTGTTTTTTCAAGGCATCAAAACATAGACGCAGTGAACAGAGGGAAATTTTCACTACTTTTAAAAAGGTTTTGGGTTAGTAGCATTTGTGTTGGCCTAAAATCACCACTCGGGGCAATTTTTTACAGCTTTGTTTTTTGCTGTTCTTCCTTCACCTTCTGAAAAATTTTAAGAATAAACAAAACCAAAAGGGGTTGTCCCTGTACATTTCCGACTTTGTTAACAAATTTAAAAGTTAAGAGTGGGCAGGGAACAACCCCCCTACTAACCCCAATTGTCAATTTTGTAAAAATTTTGGTGGAATGACACCAAACGGTTTTATAGAGAAAAATCAAATTTACTACAAAAAAATGTCATAAAGTTTAAAATTTAAAAAAATTAAAATTTAAAGATAATTTCACCTTTCAGTAAAAAAAAAGTTGGTATTGTATAGTTTGGCATTTTAAAACAGTAATATGCTATTTGTGCCCTATTGATTTCAAAATTTTTAATTTCTTTTCAAAACAGAAAAAACCCAAAATACCTTTAATTAAGATGCCGAATCGATTTTAACGAAGTGGAATTCGTTTAAAATTTCAAAGGGAAAAATTCGGGTTTGACGAAGCCGAAATTTAGGGTGATTCGCGGGGGAAAAAAGCGTCTTTTTTTTTAAAAAGGGGTGCGGCACATGGCTGACATAGGCAAAAAAACTCTGGGGAAGAAAGGAACAGCTATATGACATGTGGCAGACTGAAGCCAATCAGCGACCAGGGGCTTCTTGACGTCACGCACAAATAGGACGCCATCTTAAATTCCCACACTTCCACTGTGTGTTGTGTCATAAGACAAAGCAACGGGCACTTTTTGTTTACTAATTCGCATATAAGCAAGAAACTCATTTTTTTTAGCTATGGGTGAAAGACCTTCAGAAATGTGTGTATATCCAACTTGTTACCCAACCCATTATTATCTTCGCCTGTACTATTTTTACACTCTTAGCAAGAAACTCGTTTTTCAGCTACTGGAGTGAAATCCTTTACAAGTGTGGTCATATAAAAACCCTTTTTACTCAACCGCATTATTTTTTATTTTAGTTTGTGGGGTATTCTTCCCGGATGGGTTTTTTTTTCCCCCATACACCGTGAATTACATTGGGTTGTTCTGTACAGTATTTCATACCCAAGCCTTAATTTAACCTCTTCATTGTGAGTTAATTTGGACTTAAATACAGGGTGTCTCTATTTTTGGTCCCATATATGCCTCAATTACATCTGGTTTTTCTGCAGGGTATTTCATACCCAAGCCTTAATTTAACCTCTTCATTGTGGGGTAATTTGGACTAAAATACAGGGTGTCTGTTTTTTTTGGTCCCATATGCGCCTAAATTACATTTGGTTGTTCTGTACAGTATTTCATACCCAATGCTTAATTTAACCTCTTCATTGTGGGGTAATTTGGACTAAAATACAGGGTGTCTCTATTTTTGGTCCCATATACACCTAAATCACATCTGTTTTTCTGCAGGGTATTTCATACCCAAGGCTTAATTTAATTTTTTGATTAAACAGTATGTCAAACAGAGAGGTGGCAGGGCTTCCATGCAAGAGGCAGTGGCACAAACGTTCCTGGACCAGGCACAGGTCGCAACACAGTAAGGGGGCATCTCGGGTGAGAACAGAACTGCCGGTGTCATCTAGCGGCCGTGTGTTGACCAGCAACCCATGGGTTCTTGATTGGTTGACTAGGTCATCCACTTCCTCCCAGATGACATCTGACAACTCCAGCCAAGAGTCGGTGGGAACGCCAGACACAACCCTTAGTTGGCATGGCCCGGGAACAGGTCAGCGGCCTCACCTATCCTCAACCCGCCTCTGTCCTGTTCGGTTCCCTCAGCCAGAGATCTACTACGTGGTCTGGGCTCAGCGCCACTATATAGCGAGGACGAACTCTTTGAGGACAGTCAGCAGCTACTTGGCAGCGAAGAGGTGGGGCAGACATTCGCTGCATCTTGAAGTAGGTAGGAAAGTAGTAATGTGGAGAGTTGCACAGGAGGTTATGTTGCAAGTCCTCAGGCTCTGCATACTGAGACTGTTGAGGAAAATAGCAGTAATGGGCAAACACAAATCGATGATGATGTAGCCGATCGCACTTGGGAGCTGGGTGAAGCAAGGGCTTCATCATCATCGTTGGGAGAAGAGGGTGTCACCTTGCGCGTCGGGCAGCAGAGCAGCCAACAAGTCGCTAGTGTGGCCGTGAGTCAGCAGGGTGGCAGCAGTGCGAGGTCGGGAGCCAAACGGCAACGGGGTAGAAAACCTGCTTCGCAGATCCAATAAAGTAGAGGCACAGGGGCTCACCGAGGCAGCGGGTGTAGTAGTCTCTCAGTGTGGAGTGTTGGCGGTAAAATCACCTACTTGCGCGGTGTGGCAGTTTTTTGCTAGGATACCGACTACTTTACATTGTATAAAAGTGTCATATCTTCAGTGTTGTCCCATGAAAATATATAATACAATATTTACAAAAATGTGAGGGGTGTACTCACTTTGTGAGATACTGTATATTTAGTTGAATTCAAGGTGCATTTGCTTCATTAATCTATCTTACCTCCAAAACGGTAGATGAGGAAAAGCTGGAGGTTAGTTGCACTACACATCTGTGCAACATTTTGCGGACAAGCCCTCCCTCTTTCTTGATCAACTCTCAAAAACTTGTCATCTGATTTTACAGGCTATGTCCACACAACAAATGTCAAATGTGTTGATGTGTTTTCAATGTGGATTTTAGGTCTTTTTTTCCCGCCGGATTTACAGCCAGAAAATAAGCCCTATTCACCTATATGGATTTTGGACGTGGATCCGACAAAAAACCACATTTTTTACCTAAAATTTGGAGGAAAGAATTAACATGTTCCAAGTTGTTTGTAAAAATAGCGATTTTTAAATCCGACCTCAAGAAAATCCGAGTCATGTGGACTACAACTCGGATTTTCAATTGAGGTCTATGGAGATGGTTTACAGTGAGATTGTTACGGTTTTTAAAACCCGAATCCACGTAAAAATCTGACTGTAAATGCATATTGTCATTAAGTAAGGGCCATCTTTTGCATTGGGCACACTAGGCAGTTGCCTGGGGGCCCCGGAAGTATAGGGGCCCCAAGTGGTGTATGTATGTCCCAGGAATACAAGAAACATACTCTGGTTGGCTTTAACTGTTTGTGTGTTTTTCGGATATGCAAACAGTTAAAATGCATGTTGGTGAAGGGAGCCGATGGCTCCCTGCCCTGCCAAATAGTCTTGTAGGCTGTAGGCTGCTGGTGTCCAGACATAAGTGGCATGATAATATGGGTGTGCTTGGAGGGGGGAGGGGGGTCGAGGCATGGCCAAGTGTGATGAATTGTCATGAATGTGGGCACACAGAGACCATATAGTGCAGTTTTGCTCTGTAGCAATATCTATTGCATCGGTGATCATAATGGTACCAATTAAAACGTCAACTCATCCCGCAAAAAAAAAAGCCTAAAATCAGCTCCGTATACAGAAAGATAAAAAAGTTATGGCTGTCAGACTATGACGACATAAAACACATTTTTTTTTTTATAAACACATTTCTATTGTGTAAAAGTAATAAAACATAAAAACTATATAAAATGTATTTTCTTGTAATTGTACCGACCCGCATAGTAATGTTATGCTGTCATTTATACCGCACGACGAATGCTGTAAAATTGAAGCCCCAAAAACAATGGCTGAATTGAATCCCCCCCTCCTTTTTCATGGCCCAATGCTAAAAAAACTATGGAACACCTGTGCGGCCAAAATGAACAATACAACCCTAGATGAAATCCATGAGGGGTGTTAAATCCAAAAGGGGGTGTTTTTGGGAAAGGTTTTTTCCCTGTTTGATACTTTGGGGTTTGCAAATGCAACAGGGCACCCCCCAAAAATTCGTGAACAAAAACCCAAAAATTATGCTCCCTCCCTCGTACACCCTGACATACGCCCAAACAGCAGTTTACACTCAAATGCTAAAAAAATTTGTGAAACATCTGTGTGGTTGATATACTCACTATGGGATCCAATATTGGGTCTTTTATAGGTGTGTTTATTAATTTTGCCCCTAGGGTGCCCGGAAACCTGTTTGGGCCCCAAATTTAAATCGTTTAGAAATGAACCCAAAATTTTCCATTGGGGGACCTCCTATTTTAGGGCTTGTGGTTTGAACCAAATGTTACTGGGAACACATAGGATATTTTAAAAACTGCAAAAAAGGGGGAACAATATTAAGTTTTTTTTTTCCCGGTAAAATTCTACCGGTTCTAGTGAATTTGAAGTTTAAATTCCACTTTGCTTTAAATGTCTGTAAACAAAAAAGGTTTTTTAAAAAAAATTCCCCTGAACATTTTGTAAATACTTTGGGGGGGGTGTTTTTTCTTAGATGGGTCATTATGGGGGGTATCGAAATACAGGCCCTCAAGTCATTCAGAACAGCTGGTCCCAAAAAAAGTATACTGCAAAATTTTTGAAAATGTGAAAAACGACTACTAAATTTCTAAGCCTCAAATGTCTAAAAATAAAAAACTTTTAAAAAATGACCGACCTACACTGGGGCTATGGTAGATGCTAGTAAACTTTTTGAGTGGAATAAACAAATTTGTCTTACCACACAAATTTTTGAAACTTTTTAAAAAAAAAAGGGAATTTTTCAAATTTTTTTTTGATATTTTTTTTTTTTCACTAACAAATATTGCTTGGACCAAAAATTTCTTTCTTACTTAAAGCACAATTGGCCGAGAAAAAAATTCTGAAACAATGGATAGTTAGGGGGCCAAAAAATTATTTTTATAAAGGGCCCCATGTCAGATTTTTGAATGGGGTCGTAAGGAAGGCCAAAATTGGCTGCGGCGGTAAGGGGTTAAAAAAGAGATTAAAGAGGAAATGTTTAGTGATCCTTTAATTAATATTTAGGCACAATTTGGAATTTTACATTTTAAATTAAAAAATTTATGGCAACATGTCTCAATTGCAAAACGCTGTTTTTGGTCTATTTTCGCCCAAAAAAACTTTTGACGCAGGGAAATAGGGCTTCTATAGCGCAAGATGCCTGTGCGCCCCAAAATGCAATGTGCCTTTTTGGGGCATTCAATACACTGGTAATGATATGTTATGCGCCTCCGTTACACAATGCGCCGCGATAGGCACATTACATACACTATTAATAATACACAATGTGCCCCCGATTTGCGTAATGCGCCTTTTTAGAAAGGTGCATTAAGTTCACTATGCAAGGTATACCCGACGCCAGATTTTTAAAAGATCATACTTTCAGGCGCACTTTACTCTGATTTAATGCGCCTGAAAACTGCCGCAGTGACACCAATTTTCAGACATGTCGCCTTTAGCGCTTCCTGTCATAAAACTGTCTAGGTCTAAGACTTTCTTTGCTACCCATGGCAACCAATCAATCCCTTTTTATTTTTATATGAAATGAAAGGGAAGCTGTGAGTGGTTGTGTGAGACAGTGACAGGCGGAGTGGTTGTTGGTAGATATATTTCCCCAAGAGTGCTCTCCTATGCAGCCTTAGGTGGTAACTGGGCAAATGCGTGTCACCGAGAGGCTTGGGCTTGGTGAAGGAAGGCCGACAGTGTGTCAGTAACACTATGTTACTGACACATTCTTTAATGTAGCAGCTCCAGTCCGCTTAGTCTGGGTCGGCTTTTCCTGTAGTGGTCAAAAAGCAGGGTGGGTGGCCACTCCCACGCACCAGGTCAGGCCTATAAAGCAAAGCCTGGGCCTGCACGCCTGTGGTTGGGGCTGGTGTCACTCTGAGGATATCCCTACTGTGAGTAACAGACGTTGTCTGCTTTCCATTATAGTGAGGGAAATATTGTGTTCAGTTAGTGCTCAGCCGAGCAGGTGTTTATACTGTATCTGTTCAGCCTAAAGTTAAGGCTCGTTTTTATTTTCTATTAAAGTTTGCCTAAGAAACCCAGGCAGTGCCTGGAACTTGAACTGATTTCTTTGTCACTGTCTCTGTCTAAGGAAGCTCTGCTTGCCTACCTGAGGCTAAACCTCCACAGTTGCTATTAGTAACAAAGAAAGTCTTAGACCAAGACCAAAAATGACCCCTTTTTCCATGGTGTTGCTTCAGTTGTAAGAAAGTTTTCTGAGCATATATTTGTTCATTATTTGCAATCAGAGCAGTCTGCCATTCTCCTGGAAACTAAAGTAACTCACCTAAACCTCTTTATAATAATTTAAAATACATGGGGTCTCCTGATGTCTAAGCACACGAAAGGAATGCTTATGTACTTCAACATGCATACACTTAGTGAGTGTAAATTGGTCCCGCTTGCACACAGAACGCTCAAGGTCAAAAGCAGACGTGCTCAATAGTTTTTTTTCTCCAAATATGTAGCAGCATTTAATACAGTTTTTCTTGTAAAAAGTAGTGACAGTTAGAGCTGAATGCAATGTAAATATTACATTTTTGCAACGACTTGTCAGAGTTGTAATGACTTGACAGTAATAAACCAATTGAGCATAGGAGCAATGTCCTATATTGTTCATTACAAGGTCTTATTTACATTGAAGAATCATTCCACTTTCTCTCTGTTTGCTAACAATCTCATTCTCATCTGTTCTTCTATCTGTGTCTGCTTTATCTTTGTATTTCTGTAGGGTGGAATTAGCCTCAGGGTTATTTGGAAAGAGTATCATGTTAAACGCAATAAAGAACACTACAATTTTTGGGCCATATTCACAGCTCAATGGCTGGACTAGACTGAACCCAGTAGCAGGCAAATCTGGTCCATATGCTACCTTGGAAAAATTAACAAATTCAGCTAATTGCTGAACAGCAGCTCACACACCCCACTACTAGGGGAACAATTAGATGATAAAAAACTGCACATCAACTTAATACCTGTTCACACCAGCATGCAGAAAAGCCACGGTATAATGCATGGGGAGATTGCACAAATGCAAAAATACAAATAAAACAACCACTCACATACCCTCAATGTATGAGGGGTTGGTTGCTGGTACTACAATTGCATATAAATACGGTGATACAGAAGCCAAACTTTCAGGCTGTACAGTAATGAGGTTATTAGAGTACAAGAGCAGGGATGATATAAAAAGTTAAATATAAGTGGTATCATTACGGAGGAACGTTATTAAGCAACAATCTTTCAGAATTATTAATGTGGCATTAAAAGTAAATGCACCATCTTGTTGTTCTGTAAGGAAGACATAAACAATTATAGATGTAGTCATCTAAAAGTACAAACATCACATAGAGCTACTGGAAATAATAGATTCTAATTTTCCTGGGCTGTTTAGATTGAATATAATAGTGATGCTTCTACTTCAGACAGATGCTTGAATCAAATGTGTTTGCTTGGTAATAAAAACTATTTTCACTTCCAGCTCTATTTACAAGTTCATGGCTGCCCTACATTGTACACAGTTCTTTGCTTCTGTCATGTATCTCTACAACTACATTGTAATTACTAAAGTCAAGTTCATAGGGTAGGTAAGTGCAGTGGATAAAGATTATCTGAGTGCCAAAGAAAGCTCACGCATTAGTTCAGATGTTTGTACAGCTTTCCTTTCCTTGTAAATGGTGGCGCACATAATTTTTTTTCTATATAGATTTAAGTTAAGCCTCTAAATAATTTGGCCATCACTAATCAGAAAACAATCCAAAAACTCTCCAAATATGAAAAAAATGAGGAATATAACACCTATGAACAATGACAAAAAAAATTATAAAAAATTTCCCTCAAAAAACTTGACTTTTATTTTATAAACCGTAAAACTCTATAATCAAAAAGGTACCAAAAATAGGAGGATAAAAATACCTCATAGAGTAGATAGGGTCCCTATACTGTCCCTCTCGCAGCCCCTATCTTATGACCCTTAGCGGCACTCGCCTTAAAAAAGGGGAGGGGGAACTCTGCAGTTTTACCCTTCCAAATTTCCCCTAGCTCCCCCTCACTTCAAACAGATTAAGACGTCGGGGAAATTTTAAAACCCCACTAAGGGTACTTAATATTTAAGTGAAAAAAAGGGGAAAGGTGAAAATAAATTTAAAGGGTTCCATAAAATTTGGGTTTGTTTAGAAAATTTAATTCCAAACCCCCCAATGGGGAGCTATAATATTTTTTAAGGTTTAAAAAAAAAAGTCAATTTTTAGGGGAAATTTTTTTCAAATATTTTTTTTTCACCCTTAATCAAAACCTCCGGGGACTATACTGTGGGCCCCTTCCCAATTAAAAAGGGTCCTTTAGATAAAATTTTTTAACCATAAAATTGGTATTTATCAGGACATTGTTTTGAAAGCTTTTTTAAGGGGGGGGTTTTCCCTAAAATTACAGTGAAGGGAAAACGAAAAAAGGGGGGGGAAAAGGGGACTAAAACCCCCATTTTCATCCAAAGTTGTTTTTTTTTAAAAATTGTCGGAAAAGTTTACTTAGAAAATTCCCCCCAAAAACAAATATAAAACCCCTTGTGGCAAGGCCCCCTGTTCGATACGGGCGGCTGTTGAAAGTATGTTCTCCGATATAAAATATGTTTACCTTAAAAGGGCTGGGGAAAGCCCCAAATCGTTATATACAAATTAATCCCTTACACAACAGAAAAAATGTTTTAGGGTTTGCAGTTCAAGGGGTGCGCTTGCTTTTTGAAACACAACAGTTTTACAACCTGATTAATTTAAAAAACCCCCCCCAAAAACATAGTTTAACAATCGAGTTGAACAGGTGTAACCGGGTTTGAAAGTTAGGGGAAGGGCAAAATTTTCCTGAAATTCGGTTTTGGTTCCTTCCCCAAAATTTTCCCCGACAAAAAAAACTGGTTCCAAAATTACTTCGGGACGAATCGCGTTAAAAAAAACCTTTTTTCCGGGCCTGCACAGAGCCGGGAGGGGGGTGTGAATTTTTTGTCCCAATGTTTAAAATTAGGCAGAGGGGTTGGTTTGGTTTCATAAAATTGTTGTGTTTTATAATAAACAAATTTGCACCAAATCGGAGTTTTGGGGTTTATAAAAGTCACATTTTTTTATATAACAAATCTAAAACAAAGTAGGGTGCGAAAAAATACGTGTGTTCATAAAATCCAAAAAAACCGGGGGGGGAAAAAAACCAGACCCCCCAAGGAGGTAATTTTTCCCTATGTAACAAGAGTTTTATACATGTGCAAAATAGTAAAAATAAAATCCTGATTTGAAAACTTCAGAACGAAAAACCGGCCCCCCTGCTCACCTTTTCCCAAAAATTTTTGTATATCCCCAAGTGGGGTGAAAAAAAGGGTCCCAGAATGAAATGAACAGCGATGAAAATGAATTTTACCAAGGTGGGCTGCTTTTCCCTCCCGAACCCCAACGCGCGTTTCGCGTAAGAAACCCACTTCCTCAGGGGGATATCATTCTAGATAAGCCTCCTTAAATTTTATGTCGATACAAAAAACCTAATAGGAGGTTCACCCAAAGGCGCATGGCAGCGTTCGGAGAGGGGCCACCCCGTTTCCCCCACACCCGGCATTCCCGTGTTCAGGGCATGCGGGGAGTTGATCACTTCCGCAATGCGTGAAAGGCGTTCGGGAACGCGGAGCGGTGGGGTTTAAGAGCCATCCACGCTGCGCAGCGGCACCCCTCCCAGGGGAACCCCGCAGTTCCAAACTAATGCGCTTTTAATGCCGTGGGGGAAACGGTCACCCACGCCGCAAAGCGTGTCATCATTTTCCCCACTAGTTTTTTTAATTACGAAATACAAGAAAGACATGGGAAATTAATAACGTCAATTTTTAAAAAAGGGCCCCAGAAAATTACATGGGAAAGTTTCAAAATATACCCCAAAATTTCGATAGTACATAAAAAAACAGAAAAAAAAAACTTGTAATATATAGTCTGTACCCAAAGATGAAGAATGTGGGTTTTTGGGTGATGAAAAAAAGTTGACGAAAAATGGGCATATAGTTTCCACAAAAAAAAATAATAGGAAAAAATAAAAAAAATTAGTGACAGTGAAAAACAAACAATGAAAAGGTTTAAAAATTGCAAAAATAGGTTGGGAGCAAAAAGGAATTAGCAAAGTTAAGAGATAATACTATAGAATAATTATCCCCATACCAAAAGAAAAAAAAGAGAGGTATACTTTATATATGTTTTAAAACCCCAAAATGTTTTATTAAAAAAGGGGGGGGGAAAAGGGAAGGGGGGGGGGGGGGGAGGGGGTTTAAAGGGGAAAAAAGGGAAAGGGGGGGGGAAAAGGGGGGAAAAGGAAGAGGGGGGAAGGGAAAGCAAAGGGGGAGAGAAAGGGGGGGGAAAAGGGAATTTGCAGGGAAGGGATCAAAGGGAAAGGAGAAAAATTTTTAATTTTAAAAAACCCCTCGGGTTCCCAAATGGTTTTTAAAGGTGAGACCCTTTTAGTTACCCTCTGCTCAAGTGCCCTCATGACTTTCCCCCCCTCAAAATTCCCAAGTGTACGACATCAAACCCAAAAAATACCTTAAGCGTTTTTGGGGTTTTCACATCCGTGTTTTTTAAAAAATTTGTCGGGGAAAAGGGTCTTAAATTTGAAAAAAATCTTCCCCAGTTTTTTAGCTGCCGAAATGTCACGAAAAAATGTTCGGGAACACGATTTTTAAAAATTTCCCGTGTTTTAAATTCCCTGTTTTAAATTTTTAAACTAACGGGCTTGTGAAATATAGATCACGTTTTTGTATTAATTTTAATGAAATGATAGATTTTAAAAAACCACGAGACCCATCGGCATTTTTTTAAAAGTTTTTCAGAACGCATAAAATTGCAGCATTTCAACGCATTTGCCACCGGGAAAAAAAACCCCGTTTTGGACCCGAAATGCTGAATGGGTTTTGGGATTAGCCCCCGTAGTGATCTTGCCCAAAAAGGTCCCCCCAAATTTGGAAAACCCTCGGGCCGTCATCATTTTGGGGGTTTGATATTGCCCTTTTGGCCTTTTTTGGGTTTTGTTTTAAGTACACCCCCCCGTTTTTAAAAAAATTTTCGCAAAATTGGACCATTGTTGGGGTTATAGGTGGTAATTTAAAAAAATACCTGTGAATTATCTCTCGAAAAAGTGAAATTTTATTTGGCACAGTGCCCGTGTAGGGAAGATTTATTTAGGTATTACAAACAAGGGGAAATTAAAAAAATCGGGTTCGGAACATTTTCGTGAAATTGGGGGCAGCCCAAAAAACTGTTTTCGGGATTTTTTTTCAAAAAAGACCCTCCTGACTTTTTTTAATTTTTACGGATGTGACCCCAAAAAGCCCTTTAAATATTTGGCTTTTATGTCGACACTTGGGAATTAGAGGGGGGGAAAAGTCATGGGGCATTGAGCCCGGGGAAACTAAAAAGGTCTTCTTAAAAACCCTTGGGGCCGGAGGGCTTAATTTAGAAATTAAATTTTGCTCCTTTTTCCCTTTTATCCCTTCCCCCCAAGATGCCTTCCCCCCCTCTTTTCTCCCCTTCTCTTTCTTCCCCCCTCTTCCCTTTTCCCCCCTTTTTTACTTTCCCCCTTTCCCCTTTTTTCCCCTTTTCCCCCCCTCCAACCCCCTTCCCCTTCCTTCCCCCCCCCTCCCCCCTTTTTTTATATACATATGGTTTTTTTACTATATATGGGATACCCCTCTTTTTTTTCTTTTGGTTGCAGATAATTATTTATGTATTATCTCTTAACTTTTCTAATTCCTTTTTGCTTTTACTCCCCCTTAAATTTTCAAATTTTTAAAAATTTTTTTAAATTTTTTGTTTTTCACTGTCATAATTTTTTATATTTTTTCCCTTTTTTTTTTATGTGGTTATGATGCCCATTTTTTTGGGGGAAACTATTTTCATCACCGAAATCCGGACATTTTATCTTTGGGTTAAAAGAAATATTTGTACAGTTGGTTCTTTATTTATATTGATTTTGGTGGTTTTTAAATTTTGAAATTTTTACGCACAGTAAATCTGTGCCTTTTTAAAAATCGAAAAGTTTTTATTACTAGGGCTTTACTTGTTTTGCGCTATACACTGGTGGGGAAAAGATATTTACATCGCTTTGCGGAGGGGGGGGAGCCGTTTTTACACCCCCTGGCATGTTTGGGCATTAGTTTGGAACTGGGGTTCCCCTGGGAAGGGGGGTGCGCCCGGGGCGCAGCGGGGAGGTCTGTCACCCGGGTCCCGGCGTCCCGAACGCGTGCGCGCTTTTGCCCGGGAAAAAGATATCTCGCGCATGCGCGTAGCACGGGAATGCCCGGGTGTGGGGAGCCCGGGTTTTTGGCCGTTCCGAACGCTGCGGCCCTGCGCCGTGGCGGAAAACCTTTCCCGATTAGGTTGGTTTTTGACATATATTTTAAAGGGGGCTTTTATCTTAGAAGTGATATCCCCTGGGGGGAAGCGTTACTGTTTCGCGAAAAAGGCGTTGAGGTTCGGGAGGAACAGCAGCCCAAACCCTTGGGGAAAAGTTGAAATTACTCGTGTTCTATTTCGTTTGGGGGCCTTTTCTCACTCCACTTTGGGATTATTCTATTTTGGAAGAGGGGGCAGGGGGGCCCCCCCGGGTTTTTTTTTCGTTTTTTTTGTTTTTGTCAAATCAGGATTAATTTTTTTACTATTTTGCACATGTATAGATTAAACTCTTGTTACATAGGGATCATTACCTCCCTTTGGGGGGTCTGTTATTTTCCCCCCGTGTTCTTTGGGTTTTTATGAGCACAAAATGTATTGTTTGCACACATTTTTTGGATTTTAGATTTGTTTTATAATTTAAAAGTTTATCTTTTATACCCAATACTCTCGATTTGGTGCAGTTTGTTTATTATATGCTTTAGGAGAGGGGGGAATTTTGTGGTGGGGACTACAATTTCTGTTTGCCCCAGTGCTATGAAAAAAAATGGTTGGAAAATTTTTAATTGGTTTTAATGTTGTGTTTTTTGATGACACGGGACATGATGCCGCCCCTCTTAGAATCGTTCATATAAAATTCCCTTTGGGACTTAAGAGGGGAAAAATGAAAAAAAAACTGAAGCAGGGAAAGTTTCCTGATTTAAAATCTGGGAGCGGGCAGCTGGAAAAAAAAAAAACTGAGGTTTTAGGGGGCCCAAAATCAGTGACAAAAAGTGTGGAGGGGGGACGGCGGGAGCCCCAGGAAACATGAGGTCAGAGAGTGGGACAATGACAAATTTTGGAGGTGGCAAAAACGGGGTAGGCCAGAGATTTGGGGCTTTTCCCCAAATGTGTAGGTCCCCGGCAGAAACCAAGCAGCAGCATGAGGTCAGCGTGGCCCCCAATGACAGTGTGTAGGTCACGGCAGCAGCCAAAAGCGGGAGATGAGGGCGGGCAAATGGCACAATGACCAGGGGTGTTTTTGGTTTGGGGGAGCAAACAAAAAAAACAGAGGGTGAGGTCAGGGCAGTGGCACAATGACATTCCCGGGGGGTGGGAAAAAACCGGGTAGCTCACCGAGTGGGGCAAAGACACAGGTGTAGGTCACGGCAGCAGCCCGCAGCAGCTTGAGGTCAGACAGTGGCACAATGACAGAGTGTGTAGTTTAATTCAGCTGCCACAGCATCAGCATGAGGTCAGAGAGTGGCACAATGACACAGTGTGTAGGTCACGGCAGCAGCCACAGCAGCAGCATGAAGTCAGACAGTGGCACAATGACATTCTGGAGGTGGCAAAACAGTAGTAGGCCACAGAGTGGCACAATGACAGAGAGTGGAGGTGACGGCGGCAGCAGCATGAGGTCAGACAGTTGCACAATGACACTGTGTGTAGGTCACGGCAGCAGCCACAGCAGCAGAAATGAGGTCAGACAGTGGCACAATGACACTGTGTAGGTCACGGCAGCAGCCACAGCAGCAGCATGAGGTCAGACAGTGGCACAATGACCGAGTGTGTAGGTCACGGCAGCAGCTACAGCAGCAGCATGAGGTCAGACAGTGGCACAATGACACAGTATGTAGGTCATGGCAGCAGCAGAAAAAGGTCAGACAGTGGCACAATGACATTCTGGAGGTGGCAAAACAGTAGTAGGCCACAGAGTGGCACAATGAAAGAAAGTGGAGGTGACCGTGGCAGCAGCATGAGGTCAGACATTGGCACAATGACATTCTGGAGGTGGCAAAAACTGGAGTAGGCCACAGAGTGGCACAATGACACAGTGTGTAGGTCACGGCAGCAGCCACAGCAGCAGCATGAGGTCAGACAGTGGCACAATCACATTCTGGAGGTGGCAAAAACTTGAGTAGGCCACAGAGTGGCACAATAACAGAGAGTGGAGGGGGATTTGCGGCAGGAGCAACAGCATGAGGTCAGAGAGTGGCAAAATGACAGAGTGTGGATGTCATGGCACCAGCTACATCAGCAGCATGAGGTCAGACAGTGGCACAATAACAGAGTGTGGAGGTGGGTGGCAATACCAGTCCCTGGTAAAGATGGTTGGTGGCAGATGGGGAAACTTTTCAGCAGATGTGTGCATCAGGCGGGGGGCCCGGCATCAGAATAGTGGCTGAGGCAGGTAGTTTGAACCCAGACTCATTTCTCACGTTTGATTGAGGCGTCATGGCTGATGTAGTCTGACGCCTAAGGCATTGGTGTGTGGAAATCTGGCCGATTTTACGCCTGATTCATCTTGACAAAGGTCAGTCGTTTCCACATTTCCCGTGGACAAGCGGGTTCTCCTTGGGGTAACGATGGCCCCCGCCGCACTGAACCACCCGCTCTGATGCCACACTACTGGCCGGAGGACAGCTTCTCCACTGCAAACTCGGCAAGTTGCGACCACCATCCAGTTTGGCTGCCCAGCAGTCCAGCGGATATACTAACTGGGGTGGCAGAGTGCTCTCCAAGTAGACCACCACCTGTTGGTTCAGGGTCTGCTCCAGGTCCTGCTGCTGCTGGCGACTGCCCGCCTCACTAGGCAGGTGAAGGAAGCTGCTCATCAGTGACTCCAGACTTAAGTTGCTGCTGATGGAGCTGGTACTACTTCGACCCCCCCCACCTTCCCTCAGCAGCCGCGGCAGTAGTACGTGTGCGCTGAAGAACCCCCCGGTCAGACCCTGTCAGAGGGAAGGAGATGCCGCACATAGGGCAGCAGCAACTGACTACGGTGGATTTCCCTATAGTTTTTGAGGTTTGTCCTCCCTCTCAATAGCTGGGAAAAAGGCCTCCCCATTTTGGACCAAGTAGCAAGGGGTCACAATAGGGTGGTGGAGAGCCTGAAGTCTCCCTCTGCCGGATGCTGGACTATGTCGGCTGTCCACTAGACTGGCAATCAGAATGCCTGGCGGGCCATCTGCAACATGTGACCTCAGAGGGGATCCCTGCCTCCATATCCAATGTATACTGCACGGTGCATTGCGGGTCATCTGCCTCATCTTCCTCATCTCATTCTAGCTCCTTTCCAGCTGCTCCTGCTCCTCCTCTCTTGTTCACCTGGGTGCAGAAAAATCCACTTCATTTCACCAGGACATATGCTTATGCTCCAATGTCCTCCTCCTCCTCTCCATTTCAGTCCCAACCGTTTCATGTGGCCGCCGAGATGTAGTCGCACGTCTCCAGTCCCCTGCCCAGACCGAGATTTTTCAGCTATCTGTTCCAGGACATGAGCAGTGGAATGACGTTATTCATTACCAGTTGTCCTGGCGACTGAAAATAAAAGTGGCCTCCTCGAATGGCCTCAACAAACGGCAGGTTGGTCACGCATGAGCTGCCAATGACTGACATCAAAGTTTACCAGGGGAGGTAATCCTGTCCTGCCTGGACATCAAAAAATGTTTATGGCCTTTCTCTGTTCATACAGTTGGTCCAACATGTGCAGGCTGGAATACCAAAAAAAAGGGGTGGAAAGACATCGCATATCAGTGTGTGTGTGTTGGGGGAGGCCGTTCTTGCCGCTGCAAAACGAGGAGAGTTGTTCCTTGGCTTTGTGTTGGAATGGTTGAAGTGGCATGACAGTGTTTCCTGTGACCTTTTCAGAATCTTTGAAGATCGGTGGAAGAAACTTAAGGAACCTTTTCGACAACCAGATTGTAGAACACTAGTGCGCATGCAGGGCGCATGGGACCATTCCTCCTTGGTGCAGTGCGGACACCATGTTCTCTACCATTGTCCGTCAACCATGGCCGATTTGCAGTTGGCGCGGAGAAAGCACTTTTGATTTCTTGCTGCATTGACGCGGGAGCAGTTCCATCCCCTGTGTGACTTCGTTCGCCGAGCAAGCAGGTGTTGAACTGCGTGACTCCGCTGTGCCCTACACATGTGTATGGATGGAGCAGTACTTGTGGAAGGCCTGAGACGGTGGTGGTGGTGGAGGAGGAGGAGGAGGGACATGGGACGCAGGAGCCGCTGTTTGACAACGTGGAGTGAGAAGCGGAGTCTCTGTCCAAGTTGTTGGTAGTGTGCCTGCGCCGGATGCACAGTCACCCAGTGGGCCGTTAAAGGACATGTACTGGGCCCTTTTTTGGACCCGTAGAGTTTAGCTCCAGACGTCCGCCGCTGCTGTGCACCTTGGAACATTACCGATAAGCTCAAGGACTGGCCTCACCTTTGTTCTACATATTTATGAAGTGTGGTACTGCCTTTTTGGAAAAGAAATTACGGCTTGGAACTCTCCATCTCGGCTCGGCACAGCCATTAGTTCTCGAACGGTGCAGAGTCCACCATTTGGAAAAGGGAGGGGGACTGCTGCACCAACAACTTGGACAGGAGTACAGTCAGTTTTGCACCTTAGGTGGTTGGTGACGCATACTGTTTCTCTTTGCAATCGCCTCGCTGATACGACTGCTGGCGCAGTATGAGTAGCCGGGAGCAGGAGCATCTGCATAGGGAGTGATGTCAAAGAGAAACGCCCGCTATGCAGAGGATGGTGGAGCCTGTTGACTGGCTGCCAATGGCATGAGTGCACGGGCATGCTGCTGTCTGTTGCTTGTGGGCGGCAGGATGGTCCACCACTCTGAGCCAGTTTCTCCCAGGCCACGGGATGGTGACGCTTGCATGTTGTTGACGGCAGGGCCGTGGTGCCAACGTTAGCTACCTGGCCAAGCTTCATCTGTTTTGCCTACAGATTCTACTTATACCCATTTTTTCCGGCTCCTCCGGTCATAGCCAAAGACTGCCACACCGGCCGAGTATCGGATTTTACCTCCAACGATCCGCTAATGAGTGACTACTGGCGCCGCTTGACTCGCTGAGCCCCTGTGCCGTAATTCTTTGGACCTGCGAATGTGGGTTTTTTTACCCAGTGGAGCTTGGCTCCCGTCCTCACACTGCTGCTATCCTGTGCTATCCACACACAACCACTTGCTGCGGGCCCCGCTGTCGCCGCGCAAGCTGACGCCTCTTCCCCCTGACGATGATGAAGCCCTTGCCTCCCCCGGCCCCCAAGTGCGGTCGGCTACATCATATCTATTTGTGTTTTTCATCACTGTTGTCCTCTCCCCCGGGGTTTTGGGGTATGCAGAGGTGCCCCCCCAAAACATGCCCTTTCCCATGCCACTCTAAAATCTATAATTTGCCCCCTACTCCCAAAAAAGAAGGGGATTTTTGGCCCCATTTCTTCGCTCCCCCAAAGTAGCTGCTGACTGCCCCCCTCAAATTGTTCATCCTCGCTATTTAGGGGCGTTTGAGCCCAGCCCACATAGTAGATTTTGGGTGGGGAAAAACCGGTGGGCAAAGGTGGGTTGGGGGACGGGGTGGGGCCGTGCCCGCCCCCGGGGCCCTCCCAAATTTGGTTTTTGGTGTTGACTTTTCCCCCGCTTTTGGGCGGGGGTTTTTGTCAGATGTCATCTGGGGGGAAGTGGATGACCTAGTATCAATCAAAAACCCCTTGGGGTTGGGTAGTCAGTACAGGGGCCCCCTTGTTTGACTGCGGCTTTTTTTGGCCTCCCCCGAGGGGCCCCCTGTTGTGACTTCCCCTTTGCTGGGGCTGGGGAACCGGGGCCTGGTTTGTTTGTCCCTTTGGGCCCTCGCTGGGTGCAGAGCCCCCAAACTCTCGTTTGACAACTTTTTGGGTTTTTAAAATGTACAGACCTGTTTGTTAAAGATTCTGTTTATGATAAATCACCCCCTGTATTTGACTCCGGAACCCAAAGAAATTTTTAAACATGTTTGGGTTTCCCCTTTTTGGATAAAAATTTTGCCTCCCCAAATGGGAGGAAAAATTTTTTGTATTTTGGGGCCTTTTTAAAAATTTTTCGGTGTTTTTTAAACGAATAAAAAAAGCAAAAACGGGGCTTAATTAACATTCAGATTTAAATTTATGCTACAGAATTTCTTCTGTGGCGGTGTAAAAAAAAGTTTCTTTTCGAGTACAACTGCAGAAAAACCCTTAAATTAACCCCTGGATGAAAATTGCGCAAAAAATTGAGAAACCCAAAAACTACGGTTTTTGTAGGTGTTAAAAATGGCGTTTTTTTCTACGCTACACAAAAAGGGAAAAAAAATTTTGAAATTTAAAACCTTGCTTGTGAATTATGCTACGGAAAAATTGTTTTTTTGGGGCAGTGAAAAAAGGGTTTTCCCTTGGGAGTCACCACAGCAGAAAAAAAATTGTTTTAATTTAAACCCCGGGATGTAAATTCCCCCAAAAAAAATTGGGAAGAAAACCACAAATTCCGGGGCTTTGTAGCGTGTTACAATGGGGTTTTCTACGCTACACAACAGAGAAAAAAAGAAAATTTAAAACCTTGTTGGGGAAATTAGGCTACAGGAAAATTTTATTTTTTGGTGGTAAAAAAGAGGGTTTTCTTGGGGGTCCCCACAGCAGAAAAAAACGTTTAAATTTAAACCCCCTGGTTTTTTAAATTTGCGCAAAAAGAATTTAAACCCACCCCACAAACAAACTAGTTTTTGTAGGTTTTTCAATGGCATATTTTTTACGTTTAAAACAAAAAAGGGAGAAAAAATTGAAATTTAACCTTCGCTTGTAAATTTATGTACGGGAAAAAATTGTAATTTTTGGGGGGGTTAAAAAAAGACGGTTTTTTTTGTCACCACAGAAAAAACAACGTTTAAATTTAAACCCCCTGGATGTTAAATTGCGGCAAAACCCAATTTGGAGAAAACCACAAATTACGGGTTTTGTAGCGTTTTAACAATGGCGTGTTTTCTACACTACACAACACGGGGAAAAAATTTTGTAATTACCTTTGCTTGGGAATTATGTTTTACGGGAAAAAATTGTATTTTTGGGCAGTGAAAAGACGGTTTTTTTGGGAAAGGTCCCCAACAGAAAAAAAAAACAATGTTTTTTTTAAACCCTGGTTTGTAAATTCCCCCAAACAATTGAGCAACCAAAAAACTACGAGCTTTGTAGCGTTTTTACAATGGCTTTGTTTTTACGTCCCAAAACTTGAGAAAAAATTTGTAAAAAACCCTTAGCTTTGAATTGGGGCTACAGGAAAATTTTTTTTTTTTGGCGGTGAAAAAGAGGTTTCTTGGAGTCCCAAAAGCAGAAAAACAACGTTTAAATTTAAAACCCCCTGGTTAAAAATTTTTGCGCAAAAAAATTGAGCAGAAAAAAATGAAGGTAGTATTTGTTTTTTTTAAAAACGCGGTTTTTTTAAAATTTAAATTTAAAAAGGGAAAATGGTTTTTGATCCCCCTTGGATTTTTAAATGGGGCTGTGAGCGAAAAGAATTAAAATTTTTATGAAAGCTGCAGTCCCGGGCAAAAGGGAAATTCAGACCCAAATTTACCCATAAAATCAAAATTTTAAAAACTTTAAGAGAAGCAGTTTTGAGACAAGCGGGAGACCCCCAAAAAAATCGCTGTAAAAAAAATCGGGTTTTCAGTATGAGCTTCACAATCAGCCAAAGCGCCCCTTTCCCTGATCAGTCAGTGAGAGGGTGTGAGCCCCCAAAGCTTTCGCCCCGGATTATTATAGTGGGGTTTGACGTCAAAGACCCCGGCCGGTCTTAAATTGGCTTCATCTCTGCAATGCCCTGAGGATCCCCTTTCTTCCCTCCCAGA
>JAODAL010060298.1:0-20969 GCA_025379985.1 Phyllomedusa bahiana | reverse complement strand
GAAAAGGGGAGAACATAAAAAATTTTGAAGCATTTTTTTTCAGGAGTTTGCAATGAGCAGGAGATTTTGGAAATTATCTCTCCTTTCAAATATTCCTCTTACTTTTTGGCAGAGAAGATGTGTGGGAGTTTAGGCAGACTAGATATAGCAATATAGGGGGGGGGGCGGACAGGTGATGCACAACAGGTTGGATGTTCGGTTTAGGGTTATATCTATGTATTGTATATCAGACGAAGAATCTGAAAAATGATGAAAATGTTGTGGAAACCACAGAGCAGCACATTACATCACAGCTGAGTAGCTTAATTGTACTGGGCTTATAAGACGTTGTATAACTTATACTGTTGAAAATTTGTACAGTTCTTACTTTAAGGGACATATGTTAAGATGTGTGATTTCTGTGCTTTCCAAATAAAACATTGTTATAAAAAAAAACAAATATCGTCATCATCATCAGTCCAAACTGAGGCAAACACGGGCCAAATCTCACCCAATAAACAGACTGCACTAGATAATCCATAGTCTGAAGAGCTCTTTGATGACACAATGGGGTCACAAGACACTTCAAAAGATAAAGAGGCCCAAGAGGATGATTTTGTCTGCTGTGACGCTCAATCGCTGATACCCTCAGAGGAGGAGAAGTAAGCTGGTCCCTCTCTTTCCGCTGGACACGGCATCTTTAAAGTGCGAAAATGACGAACACAGGAGGCAAAAGGCGTGGAACCTGGTATATGTTCTCCAGACTCTTCCATAAACATGGAGTTCTGCCTTTGTCAACATACATGCACATCTACAAGAAGGGCGACATTGTGCACATTAATAGTATGGGCATCATATGAAAAGGCATGCCACATAAATGCTATCATGGCAAGACTTGCAGGATCTACAATGTTACACTGCATGCTGTGGGTATAATTATGAACAAGCAGATCAAGGGTAAAATCCTTGCCAAAAGAATCAACGTCCATGTGGAGCACATTTGCCACTCCAAGAGCAGAGATACTTTCCTCCAGCGCATCAAAGACAATGAGAGGAAGAAAAAGAAAGCCAAGGAGAAGGGCACTTGGGTGGAATTGGAGCGTCAGCCAGCATTTACAAGAGAAGCTCATGTCATCCACATGCATGTAAAGGAACCTGAGCTCCTTGAGCCCATTTCCGAGTTTATGGCATATTGTGACAATATCCTTTGCAAAATATTCCATTTTTCTTAAGCATAAAGACATGATGGTGTTATGTAAGGCTTTTTTGAATTATATGGCGCGGCAAGCGCTCATATAGGCAGAAATTTCTCAAGCGCTACCCAGGTCGTGACTGTCTCCTGAGGAAGGCTCGATGTCATAGCTCAAACTTCCGGTGTTCGCAACCTGCTTCGGCCCGACTGTCAGCGTTGTGGCATCATCTGGGCCTCCCTGTCAACCATCTATATTTCTTCGTGCAAATTTTATTCTGAGTGTCCAAAAGGTCATTTTTGCTGGTTTTGGGGTCAGGCCACTATAAACGACAGCAAAAGTAAAGGTCATCTTGAAAAAAAATCTTATTTCAAATACTCATTTCTTCATGCAGATTTTATTCTGAGTGTCCAAAAGGTCATTTTTACTGGTTTTGGGGTCAGGCCACTGTAAATGACACCCATAGTAAAGGTCGTATTGAAAAAAATCTTATTTCAAATATGCATTTCTTCATGCTAATTTTATTCTGAGTGTCCATAATTGTTGCTGGTTTTTTGGGTCAGGCCACTATAAAAGACACTAATAGTAAAGGTGTCATTGAAAACAATCTTATTCCAAATACTCATTTCTTCTAGAAGATTTTATTCTGAGTGTCCAAAGGGTCATTTTTGCTCCTTTTGGGTCAGGTTAAAGACACCAATAGTAAAAATCCTATTGAAAAAAATCTTATTCCAAATATTAATTTCTTTGTGCAAATTGTATTCTGAGTGTCCAAAAGGTATTTTTTTGCTGGTTTCGGGGTCAGGATACTGTAATAGGGGTACCAGGTGTACCAATAGGGCAGTACTCCTGTCAGGGGCCCTAATCAAAAAGGGGCCCAGTGATATGTTAAAAAATAGGAACTAGTAATGGGTGGGAGCCCCGTTTGATTTAGCTGCATGGGGCCCCTTTATCGATTATTAGATGACTGACAGCAGCCCTTATAGCCCTGACAGATGAACCCCCATATTCCCCTTTGGGATGTTCTTGCTGCCACCACATATATGACATGTTCTTGGGCCCTGGTGTAAAAAGTGATAGGGGTCTCCTGTCAGTTACCATGTGCCATTTCCAATACCAAAGTCTTCTTACATGTGAAAGGGACCCCGCAGCAGCTGCTACTGCTGCACCTCCTATAGCTACGCCCCTGCTTGCATGCTGTCTTCATCTTTTCAGTTAGCCATTGAAAGGAAGGAATTATCTTTTTTTTTCTGTGACTTTTAGAGCCAAATTGTCTTCACTAAGTTGTACCACATATCCAGTTTACGGATCTGGATGGTAATTCCAGCTTCTACTCACCTGTTTCGGTATAAAAATGAACCTGATCATCTTCTCCCATTGACTTTAATGGGAATTGACGATTAATCGAGATCGAAAATTGACACGATTTTCTTTAAAATCAGCAATCGACTGGATCTAGATTTTTTTACTGATCACTCATCACTAATGTTCAGTACTGATCATGGCATTCACAGAGAAAGCCTGAGGGGGAGTTTTCCCTTTCATTGTATCACAGGAAATCTCTGTAACACAATCAGGACTCAACTTTTCTTTTTTTTTTACATTTCAGACAGAGGATCCAAACAGAGCCTCCGATGCAGATGTGAATAAGGCCTTATTTGCTATTGTTCCAATTGCAACAACCTGTACAATAGATTTATAACTTAATTTATATTTATCATTCTATATCATTAGAAATAATTGAACACTAAAAACTGCAGTACAACTTATTTATATCTGCAGTTTTGCTCACATAAAAACTTATATAAATGTAGCAATAACATATAAAATGTGACCCATACATAAAGCTCTACATATCCTGCAAAAAAAATAAACCTCAGATAGCTAGATTGAAGAAAAAAGTTATTACTGTCAGAATGCAAGAAGGCAAAAATAAAAATATGATTCAAGCCAAAATTGGTCTAGTATCTAAGGGTGTTAGTTGAAAATAATCAGGGATGTAATAAATGTTGGTTCATCTACTGAGTCTTGATGAAATAGGTATGCTCTTTAACCCTAGTATGCATGATGTTAGAAATCTACATCATAACATAACCAGGGCCTTTTAGACCTGTCTGCAAATCATATGGAGGAGCGCAAATAAATAACTTTTCCAAGTTTATTTCAACATTACCAAGTAAGAGAAGAAAAATACACAAAATTGTAATTATAATTGTTTGCAGAAAACACCAAAAAGGTAAGTGCATGGGCCTGAAAGACCTACATTATGCATTCTAGGTTGTGAATCCTGTTAATCATGTAACAAGTTTATTTCAAAATTACAAATTAAGATGTGAAAAATACACAAACAAGGGTACTGAAATGTAAACACGCTGCAACTACATTTCTTTTTCAACTTTTCCTTTTCAATTTTATTGGTCTTCCAAACAATTTACACGTTTTCTTTTTTGAAGAATGTTCTTTACAGACATTGTCTCCACAAATGGTAAAGTAACACTCAGTTCTCCTGTCTTTGTTTGTTAGACAAATAAAACAACACTTTCGTTTTCTTTCTATTGGATCTAGAATTTCCTGGAAACATACACCACACCATTTCCTAGCTTCTCTAATTTGCTTTGGCAAGCATTTTATGTTGCTTTGCTGCATCATGTGAGGCATTATAAGTGGCAAAGGTACTTCAAAAATAGGCATCTCTTGTACCTCTTAGTATGTTTAGCGAGTTTAAGTATAAATAATGTAGGAATTAAGGGTTAATACATCAAGTATTTTTGAAAATATGACTAAAGACCAACATTTTGCTTGCCTCTTGCATGAATATTCTCCAACTATTTCATCCATCTTGTCCATACCTCCTTGAGTTTTATTATAGTTAGAGATGGGCGAATTGATTCTAAGGAAGTGGAATTTGTTTAGAATTTCAGGGAAACTTCGGTTCGGAACAAAGTCGAACTTTGGGGTACTTCGCGTGAACGAAGTGTTCTTTTGATTGATAAAATGGCTGCGAGCACATGGCGTTACATGGGGCAAAGAACTCTGGAGGAAGAAGGGCATAGCCTGCATGACATGTGCAGAGATGAAGCCAATCAGAGACCGGCGGGATTCTGTGACGTCACCGCACTATATAAGTCTGGGCGTGACGCTGGGAGCTCATACCGCTCTCACTATACTGATTGGGGAAGGTGAAACTGCGGCTGCTATGTAGTGTACTAAAGAACTTTTTTTATACAGCGATTTTTGGAGGTGTCTCAGTGGTCTCGAGACTATCTTTTAAATTCTATTACTGATTTTGAGGGGGATTGGGCCAAAGTCCAGTGGTGTCCAGTGCAGCTGCATAAACATTTTAAGCTATCTGACACGAATTGAATATCCGGGTGTCTAAGTCGTTCCCGGTTTATTTAAAAAACAGCGTTTTTACAAACAAATACCCTTATTTCTGCTGCTCAAAATTTTTTTGCGCAATTTACATCCAGGGGGTTTAATTAAGATTGTTCTCTGTTGTGGTGATAAAAAAAAACCGTTTTTTTCACCCCCAAAAAAAATAAATTTTTTTCCCGTAGCATAATTCCAAAGGGAAAGGGTTAATTACAGTTTTCCTTTTTGTTAGCGAAAAACACGCCATTGTAACACGCTACAAAGCTCGTAGTTTTTGGTTGCTCAATTCTTTGCGCAATTTTTAAACCCGGGGTTAATTAAGCGTTGTTTGCTTTGTGGTGACAAAGGAAAAAAATTTTTTCACCGCCAAAAAAATAATTTTTCTGTAGCAAATTCACAAGCAAAATTAATTACAAGTTTTTCCCTTTTTTGTGTAGGTAAAAAACGCCCTTGTTAAACGACAAAACTCGTATTTTTGGTTGCTCAATTCTTTTGCGCAATTTACATCCGGGTTAATTAAGCGTTGTTCTGCTGCTGTGGGGGACTAAAAAAAACCGTTTATTTCCCGCCAAAAAAGCATTTTCCGTAGTTAAATTATAAACCCAAGGTTGATTACAAGTTTTTCTTTGTTGTGTAGCGTAAAAAACACGCCCTTGTAAACGCTCAAAGTGGAAGTTTTTGGTGAATTCTTTTGCGCAATTTACATCCAAGGGTTAACTAAGTATTTTTCTGCAGTTGTACTCAGTAAAAAAACTTTGTTTTTCACCGCCACAGAAGAAATTCAGTAGCATAATTCAAAATCCGAAGGTTAATTAAGCATGTGTTTTTATTTTCCCAGTTAAATACACAGAGTTTTTAAACGGCACATACAAGTCAATTTTTTCCCTGCCCATTTTGTGGAGCGCAATTTATATCCAAGGGTTACCCAAGCTTCTTAGTGGGTTCATTTGGAGTCAAATACAGGGTGTTATTTTTCATAACAGATATCTTCATAACAGTGTCTGTACATTTTAGAACAAACAGTATGTCAGACAGAGAGGTGGAAAGGCTCTTCACCTGTGAGTGGCAGAGCACAAACATTCCGGGAGCAGGCCCAGGTCGCAGCACAGCAAGGGGACGTCTCAGCAGGGGTCACTCGGTGAGGCCACAACTGCCGCTGTCATTTATTGGTCATGTGCTGACTAGCAACCCAAGGGTTCTTGATTGGTTGACTAGGTCATCCACTACTTCCCAGATGACATCTGACAACCCCAGCCAAGAGTCGGTGGGAACGTCAGACACAACCCTTAGTTGGCATGGCCCGGGAGGGGTCACGGCCCTCACTGTCCTCAACCCCCCTCTGTCCCATCCGGTTCCCTCAGCCAGAGATCTACTATGTGGTCTGGGCTCAGCGCCACTATGTAGCGAGGATGAACAATTTGAGGAGGGCAGTCATCAGCTACCTGGCAGTGAAGAAATGTGGCCAATATCCCCTGCATCTTGCAGTAGGCGGTAAAGTATAGATGTTGAGAGTGGCATGGGAGGTCATGTTGTGAGGGGTCAGCCTCTGCATACCAAGACCGGTGATGAGGACAACAGTGACGATGAAACACAAATTGATGATGATGTAGCCGACCGCACTTGGGAGCCAGGTGAAGCAAGGGCTTCATCATCGTCAGAGAAGGGGCGTCAGCTTGCGTGTCAGGCAGCGGCGCATCCAACAATTGGTTGTGTGGCCGTGAAATTTAAACAGGGTAGCAGCAGTGTGAGGTCAGGAGCCAAGCGGCCACGGGCTAAAAAACCTGCTTCGCAGGTTCAAGAAAGTAGCGGCACGGGGGCTCCGCGAGGCAGCGGCGGTAGTAGTCACTCAGTGCGGAGCGTTGGCGGTAAAATCCGATACTCGGCGGTGTGGCAGTTCTTTGCTAAGACACTGGAGGGGCAAATATGGGTAAAATGTAGAATCTGTAAGCAGAAAGTGAAGGGTGGCCAGGGAGCTAACGTTGACAACCACGACCCTGCGTCAACACATGCAGCGTCACCATCCGGTGGCCTGGGAGAAACGTGGCTCAGATGTGGTGGTCCATCCTGCCGCCGCAGCAACAGCAGCAGCAACGCCCAGTGGCACGCATGCCATTGCAGCCAGTCAAGGCTCCACCACCTCTGCAGAAGGGAGCTTTTTCTCTTTGACATCATCTCCCGGTCCAGATGCTCCTGCTCCTCGCTACTCATGGCGCCAGCAGTATTCAGCGAGGCGATTGCAAAGAGACAACAGTATGCGTCCAACCATCCTAAGGTGCAGCAGCTGACCATGCTCCGTTCCCAAATTGTTGGTAACTGGGAGTCCCTCCCTTTCCCACAGGCGGACTCTGCACCAATCAGAAAACTAATGGCTTGTGCCGAGCCGAGATGGAGAGTTCCAACCGTAATTTCTTTTCCAAAAAGGCAGTACCAGCACTTCATAAATATGTAGAACAGAAGGTGGGCCAGTCCTTGAGCTTATCGGTTTGTTCCAAGGTGCACGGCAGCGCGGACGTCTGGAGCTGTAACTACGGTCAGGGCCAGTACATGTCCTTTACGGCCCACTGGGTGAATGTGCTTCCAGCCCAGACACACCAACAACTTGGACAGAAGACACTGCTTTCTCCACGTTGTCAAACTGCGGCTCCTACGCCACTGTCCGCCTCCTCCTCCTCCACCACCCCCACCATCTCACCCTCCCAAAAGTATTTTGCTCCATCAAACCAAAATTGGTGGGCCCCAAGGTGCCACACAGCTCTAAAACCGGGTTTTCCCTCGCGAAAGAAGTCCCCGGGGGGACAAAATGCCCCCCGCGTCATGCAGAAAAGAAATCCGATTTTGGGCTTTCTCCGCGCCAACTGAAAAATCGGAACCATGGGGACAGAAAAGGGGAATAACATGGGGGCCCCGGCGGGCACCGAGGAGGGAGGGGTCCATGTCCCTTTGGGCTTTGGGGGGCATGTGTTTAAATTTGGTTTTTTAAAAAAGGGTTCCCCTAATTTCCCCTTCCACCGATTTTTTAGAAATTCTAAAATTTTGGCCGGGAAAACCCTGTGAAATTACTTCCCCAAATTCCTAAAAAGGGCCAGGAAAAAACCCCCTGGGAAGTTCGCGGCAGAATTCCTTTCCCCCAACACACTCTGATATGCATTTTTCCCAAACCCTTTTGGAATTCCGGGCCCTGCAAATTTTTGGGGACCCCCAACACCCCAATATTTGGTTTTCGGGAAAACCTCCAAAAAATTTTAAATGGGGGTGCCGCTTTAAAGACGTAATCTAAAAAACACATAAAAAAAACAGAAAGCACACAAAATAAATACTTTGAAAAAAAAAAAAAAAAAAAAAAATTTTTCTGTTTTTAAAAAAAAAAAATTTTTTTATGAGGTTTTTTTTCAAACTTTTGCTCAAAATTGTTTAAGCCCACCTTCGACTTTAAACGAACCCAATGCAGGTGGGCCCTACCCCTACGTTTCCCACTAAGGGCAATATTTCTCGGGTGGTCCTTTCCAGCCCTACCTTTTAAATTTGAAGGAAACCACTACAAAAATTTACACTCCCCTGTTTAAAAAAGTCTGTGAAGATGGGTGGAGTAAAAAAAACCCAAGATGGAGGCCCCCCCGCCCCCCCCTATTTGAAATTTATCCCAACACACAATTTTTGGTTTCGAAACCTCCAAAAAAAACAGAGTTTTTAAAGGCTGTAATCAAAATTTAAACAAACAAAACGCAGCAAACAAAAAATGAATACGTTAAAAAAAAAACCAAAAAAACTTTTTCTGCTTTAAAAAAACGGTGGAGTGCAAAAAAACCCAAGATGGACCACAAAAAAAAAATATAGCGTTATTTTAAAAAAGTATGTAGGACCCCCTTGCATTGAGGTCTCGTTGAAAGTCGAAAAGGGGGCTTTAAAACAATTTTGGGGCAAAAGTGGTTTAACAAAGAACCTCAAAAACTTTTGTTTTTTTAAAACAGAAATTTTTTTTTTTTTTTTTTTTCACGTATTTTATTTTTTTGTGTTTTTACTGTTATGTGTATTAGATTACGCCGTACAAACCGTGGAACCCACATTTAAAGTTTTTTTTGGGGGTGCGGGAAACCAAAAATTGTGTTTGTGTATTAAAAATAAGGGGGGGCGGGCTTTCTCCCTCTTGGGTTTTTTTTTAAATCCACCCATTTTAAAAACAGACTTTTTAAAACAGTTGCAGTGTAGTTTTGTAACTGGTTTCCCTTTAATTTCTAAAAGTAGGACTGGATGGAAACCACAGAAAAATATAGGGGGTTTGGGGCAAAGAAAGGGGAGTAAACCCCTGCATTTTAGGTCTCGTTGGGAAAATCGAAGGGGGCCTTTAAGCCCAAATTTTGTGCAAAGGTTTGAACAAAGAAGTCCCAAAAAACCCCTTTTTTTTTTTTTAAAGCGAAATTTTTTTTTTTTTCAACGTATTCTATTTTTGGTGGCTGTTATTGTTATGTGGGACTTTTTGGCCCACGTATGGAAAAAGAGATTTTTTGGGGATCCAGGCGGGGCTGGGTAAACCCCCAAATTTTAACTTTTTATGCAGCCATGGCAGCTCATGCGTGACACCTGCTGTTTGTTGAGGCCATTCGAGGAGGCCACGTTATTTGTCAGTCACCAGGACTAAGGGATGAATGACGTAATTCCACTGCTTCATGTCCTGGAACAGATGCTGAAAAATCTGTCTGGGCAGGGGACTCGAGACGTGGCGACTCCATCTCGCGGCCGCATGAGTCCGGTGGGGACTGACATGGAGGAGGAGGAGGACATTGGAGCAGAAGCATTGTCTGGTGAAATGAGTGGATTTTCTACCCAGGTGACAAGAGAGGAGGAGCAGGAACAGCTGGAGGAGGTATATGGAGATGAGGAAGATGAGGCAGATGACCCGCAAGCACCGTGGCAGTATACAGTGGAGACGGAGGCAGGGAGCCCCTCGGAGTCACTTGTGCAGATGGCCCATCGCATGCTGATTTGCCTGGCTAGTGACAGCCGAATAGTCAGCATCCGGCAGAGGGATGACTTCTGGCTCTCCACCCTATTGGACCCTCGCTACCGGTCCAAAATGGAAGCCTTTTTCCCAGCTATTGAGAGGGAGGACAAACTCAAATACTATAGGGAAATCCTCCGTAGTCAGTTGGCTGCTGCCTATGTGCGGCATCGTCCCTCCTCTGACAGGTCTGACCGGGGGGGTTCTTCAGCGCTCACGTACTACTGCCGGGGCTGCTGGGGGAAGGTTGGGGGGTAGGAGCAGTACCAGCTCCATCAGCAGCAACCTAAGTCTGGAGTCACTGATGAGCAGCTTCCTTCACCCACCTAGTGAGAATGGCAGTCGCCAGCAGCAGCAGGACCAGGAGCAGACCCTGAACCAACAGGTGGTGGCCAACTTGGACAGCACTCTGCCACCCCAGTTAGAAGATCCGCTGGACTACTGGGCAGCCAAACTGGATGTGTGGCCGCAACCTGCCGAGTTTTCAGTGGAGAAGCTGTCCTGCCCGGCCAGTATTGTGGCAGCAAAGCGGGTGTTCAGTGCGGCGGGGGCCATCGTTACCCCAAGGAGAACCCGCCAGTCCACGGGAAATGGGGAATGACTGACCTTTGTCAAGATGAATCGGCGTGGATCGGCCAGGATTTCCACACACCAATGCCTTATGTGTCAGACTACATCAGCCATGACGCCTCACCCAAACTGTGAGAAATGAGTCTGGGTTCAAACTACCTGCCTCAGCCAATATTCTGATGCCGCCACCCGCCTGATGCCACACATCTGCTAATAGTTTCTCCATCTGCCACCAACCATCTTTACCAGGGACTGGTATTGCCACCCACCTCCACACTCTGCCATTGTGCCACTTTATGGCCTCATGCTGCTGCTGCTGGTGCCGTGACATCCACACTGTGTCATTGTGCCACTCTCTGACCTCATGGTGTTGCTCCTGCTGCCGTCACCTCCACTCTCTGTCATTGTGCCCCTCTGTGGCCTGCTCCAGTTTTTGCCACCTCCAGAATGTCATTGTGCCACTGTCTGACCTCATGCTGCTGCCGTCGTCACCTCCACTCTCTGTCATTGTGCCACTTTGTGGCCTACTACTGTTTTGCCACCTCCAAAATGTCATTGTGCCACTGTCTGACCTCATGCTGCTGCTGTCCTCCACACTGTGTCAAAGTGCCACTCTGTGGCCTGCTCCTGTTTTTGCCACCTCCAGAATGTCATTGTGCCACTGCCTGCCTCATGCTGCTGCTGCCGTGCCCTCCACACTGTGTCATTGTGCCACTCTCTGACCTCATGCTGCTGCTGCTGTGACCTCCCCTCTCTGTCATTGTGCCACTCTGTGGCCTACTCCTGATTTTGCCAACTCCAGAATGTCATTGTGCCACTCTCTGACCTCATGCTGCTGCCGCCGTCACCTCCACTCTCTGTCATTGTGCCACTCTGTGGCCTACTTCAGTTTTTGCCACCTCCAGAATGTCATTGTGCCACTGTCTGACCTCATGCTGCTGCCGCCGTCACCTCCACTCTGTCATTGTGCCACTCTGTGGCCTACTCCAGTTTTTACCACCTCCAGAATGTAATTGTGCCACTGTCTGACCTCATGCTGCGGCCACCGTCACCTCCACTCTGTCATTGTGCCACTCTGTGGCCTACTCCTGTTTGTGCCACCTCCACACTCTGTCATTTTGCCGATCTCTGACCTCATGCTGCTGCTGCTGTTGATGCCGTGACCTCCACACTTTGTCATTGTGCCACTGGTTCTTGCCACCTCATGGTGCACTGCTGATGGCGTGCTCTGCCGTGACCTACAACACTGTGTCATTGTGCCACTCTGTGGCCTACTCCTGTTTTTGCCACCTCCAGAATGTCATTGTGCCACTATCTGACCTCATGCTGCTGTGGCTGCCGCCGTCACCTCCACACTCTGTTACTGATGTTGCCACCTGAGCCCTCAGCTTGTTTTTTTCAGCTGTCGCTGCCATGACTTTATCAGGCTACATTTCCCCTTCAGTTTTTTGGTCAGTTTTGCCCTCTTAAGTGCCCAGGGAATTTTATAGTGAAGCGATTCTAAGAGCGGTGGCAGTCATGAGCGTGTCATACTAAAACACAACATTGTATGAAGACCAAACCAAGCTCCCTCTGCATATTTAAGCATGGGTGCCGAGTAATATAACTGATTTTTTCTTCTTCGCATTGCAAGACACCATTGTTGATCTGTTGCTGAAACTAAAGAAACTAACGTGAAGTGCTTGCTGTGGATTGTGCTGAACCACTGGAGGAATATCTTGTCATTATGGCTTCATAGTAATAACAACTGTAAGATCTTTTTCAAGCAAAACATTGCCCAGTTCAAAATTAGTAAAATAATTGTCCTTTGTTATGTTTCTACCAGAATTGTAAATTGGTAGAGCAAGTATCTTTACAATGTGAGAACCTAGATCTTTCTGCACTGGAGCGCCAACTTCTTTTCCACAGTAGGTAAGTCAATTCATACCATAATAATTGGCAGAATCACACATCAAGAATATTTTCAGTCCAAACTTGGCTGGTTTACTAGGCAAATATTAAATGGACTTGCAATGTCCTTTGAAGGCTACAAGTTGCTCATCCACTATTATATTTTCACTCGGATTGTAGAGCATGGTACAATTCTTGATAAAAATATTTCAAATGTAACTAAAAGGTGCTAGTTGATCCGTTTCCAACATCGAAGGAGAAGTTCACTTATCAAATCGAAGGCTTCTTCGAAAATCCTCATATTTATTCACTGACATTGTTGCTTTGTAGTATGGATCAGAATGTGGCTCCAGAAAAAATTCCCTGGTAGGAACATAACATTTTTGACACCAGCCAGAAGTGTAAGTCTAATATAAGTGTAAAGTTCCTCTTTTGACATGTTTTTCCGTGTTTTGTTTTTCCCATAAGCAATGCGTCATCCTTCATCTGTACATAAAACCACCTCAGAAAGACAAGCGATGATGTCATGGCTATGTGACGTTGGGAAGGAGGAGTCAGTCTCCCATGATCACATGGCAATGACATTATCACGGGTCTTTCTACACATAGGCATGATCAATACCCCCTCAACAGCAACCCTGATTACAATAACACTGTAACTTGTGACGCATAAACTGATGAGTATATGATAAACATAAAATGAGCCTAAAAGGCCTGTGTTATGTAAATACGTGGTTTAAAAAACAAACAAAAACATTGTTATACCCAAATTCCTATCACTTAAAACTATATAAGAAACTGGAAATTACCAACAACTACAAACTTATACCTAGAGTTTCAAAATTCTAACTAAACTAATCTTGCAGAAAATAGAAACAAGTAAGCTAGCGGACCTAAAAGGCCTGGGTTATACATTCTAGGGTTAAAGAGGGATATTATACCAGATGCTCATAAATAAGTGTAAAATTCACCCACCAAACAGTCCTTGAATTAGTGTTTAGCATATAGTGGAAGACTTCTACCTACAATCTTTTTTGGATGGCTAAGACTGAAGACACTTTTGAACAACCCACCATCACTATCTTTCTCTATCTTTGTTCATGGAAAATATCATATTTTAAAGATATAATGTATCATACATAACATCTCAGTAAAAAGTTACCTATGTTGCTTAGACCCATTTAATTTTATACTTAATATATTATTTGAAAGACACAATGGAACGTAAGCCTAGGAAAAACTAAAACTTTAAAAGTATATTTTGATATCCTTTTAATTTATTATACATTCATTTAGACTGAGCATAACCTTTTTCTACACTGAACTTCTGTTACAATCAAAATCCTAATTGCTGCATATCTACTTATATCTGGTCAATGAATATCAGCATCTGCATTAGAAACATAAGTATAAACTAATATGATACTTCCGAAAATATTTGTAAAATCATTTCTGCTAATGAGATAATTAGCCCACACACATATAAAATTTTAAGTATAATATGCTATAAAAATATAATACCATGGTACACAGTCTGTTTGATCCCATTTCCCTAACATAATTAAAATTAGATATTGCCATCATTTTATGATTAAAATATATCTTAGAGACCATTAATTTTTATACTTTCCATTTCAGTAAGTTCAGCATACAAACTAATTACTACAAAGGTCATTGTTCTCATTTTACAATACCAACAGATCATTAAGACTGCACCGCTATGGTTATGTTGATGGATACAATGAAGCATTCTGAGAATAACATTTTTCTTGCATCAAAACAACTGCCATATTTAGCAAACATGCATATTTTTAAAAATCCAAAAACAGAAGCCTTTCATTTTAATAAATGTTGAATTTTTATATTATGTATAATACATAAAACATAAGCACAGATAAAATGTAAAGCATGCACGTGCTGTAGAAACACATCATTAATTTTAAAACTTGAGAAATTGACATGGTGAGTAAATAATTAGTATAACTATTTTCAGCAAATCCCTGAAATTCCATTATCTTCAATAAATAAACAAATTGAAAAGAAAAATGTACAATGGCACTTATTTTATACATATTCTATAAAAAAAAACTGTGCTTATCCCCACAAGAACAATAGTCATAAATTACAGTTATGATATCTTTTTTTGGACTCATGATCAACCTAAAGGGATACTCCAATCTCGCACTTTGATGGCACCTTCAATTATTATGATGTGGGGGAGAATCAAGTCCTAAAAACATAAAAGGTTTTGAAGAAGAATAATGCATAGGCCCTGTGGTTGGTTGTCTCTTTATTCCATCACAGAATATCTTCTTATATCCTATAGGTGGTAGGCCTTCCAAAGGTTTGGTGAGAATGTATCTTGTTCACCAATACCAATTCATTTTTAAACCATTTCATAACCAATTTGCCGCTCATAGGACTGCTTGGTAATATGTTACACATTCAGATGTCCTATATCTATGGCTTCGTTTGGTTTCTTTAAACCCTTCCCAACATTAGCCACATACGCAAAGTGGAATTTAAGAGGGTGTGCATTAAATGAGCATTCTCCATATGAAGTAGGCGCTAGCTGTTTACTACTACTGCTAACCTTTTACAGCAATATTGAAGATCAGAGAATGAAAAACCTGATATATTTACACGTTAAAAGTTCAAAACACCTCTCCTTTCCCATTACATAAAAATCGAAATAGTAAAATAAAAAAAAAAATGGTATAGCTAATAGAAAACATGTAAGCAAGTTAACAAGTAAATTTTACTACACAGTTGTACCGGCCAATGTGAAAATAAAACCCAGGCATTGGAATGTTTATGCTTTTTTTGTTTGTTTTTTACAAATTTTACCTCACAAATATTTTTTGCATGGAATGGAGTATATTATTTGGTACATTAAAAGATACCAATATAGTATGTAATATACTACACATGTGCCACTAAATTAAGCTTTCATACAAATATGTTGATGAAAAGAGAGAAAATATGACTTTCAAAAGGCGAGGAAATGGAAGAAATGTAAATTTGCTGAATCAGAAAGGGAGGAAATTTGCTTTAGCCAACTAAGTGGGTTTCTATTCTCAACTAAAAATATGTTGTAATGCAGCTTAGCACTAAAAAAATAAGAGATTTTAATTTGCATTCTCTGAACCACATATATTTTTTAACATCAATGCCACAGAAACATGCTACAGCACTCGGAGTTCATTCCTCAGGGAACATGTGATGCAAGCCCTTACAATAGCTAGTGCTTACCTCGGATTAAAAGACTGAATCCAGGCAAGTGCTAACCTGTTGAAGACTAAAACTCATAGCAATATTTTTATAGTAGACCTCTACAGTCTTTGCATCAGGGCAGGCAAATTGCTTGTGCATCCTATTCTGCTGCCCAAATACCATCGATGCTAGACCACAAAGGATGTTGAAATTAACCCCTTTTCTACCTCAGATTACCGGGAATTTCATGATTTACCCATTTACCACCAAAGACCGCTGTGAATTGTACATTTAATACTTTCATTGCCCTAGACCATCAGGAATGCTATCATTAACTATTTAGATGCCTGAAATTCCATTATCTGTAATACATTTTGCTACATATCTATCATAAATAGATAAGATAGTCACTAACTTAGACCACTAGTGGTGTCATCATAACCCTGTTTACTAGCTTAGACCTCATGACATGTTATCCTTAATGTTACATGAAAAATGCCCTTTTAAGGCATGTAGATTCAATAATGTAGGGTTCAATGCATTAAAGATTCCCCTAAAGGGAACATGTCAGGTGGTTTATGCTGCCCTTTCTGAGAGCAGGATATGATAGAGGAAAAGAAGCTGAGCTCTGTGAAATGTGGGGTTATATGATTTAGAGCAAGATTTCTGAGTGAAAGCAGAGTAAATCTTGACTGAACTCCTTAAGAAATAGTGAAAGTCCTGCTTTCCCTGCATCAGTGTGTGTACAAAGAAAACTATCAATCAGTGTATATGGACGGGGTCAGCAGTACTTTTTTGTTGTACTTTCACAGGTTTTATCAGCTTTTTACTGAGAAATTCAGCTTCAAATCACATATGCCTATATATCAGCTCCTCTCCCTCTATCATATAACCTGATATATCACAGAGCTCAGCTCCTCTCCTCTATCATATAACCCCATATATCACAGAGCTCATCTCAGCTCCTCTTCTCTATTATATAACCCTATACATCACAGATCTCAGCTTCTATCCTCTATTATATAACCCTATATATCACAGAGCTCAGCTCCTCTCCTCTATCATATAACCCTATATTCTCGTATTCAAGTCGCTGGTATGACCAGTTGCAAAAAGGGATAGTACTTAGCGCTAGGATCTCCAAATAGAATATGAACTTATATAGGGTTAGAATAAACTCTCTTCCAGATAGCAAATCTAGTATTTATTTTTAAAATACAGACTAAAACTCAAGCCTCTACGCGTTTCACACGCATCCTCGTGTGCTTCATCAGGAGTGTATCAGTCCAGAGAATTATCACTCAATATATAGTCAGACGCAATTGTCTACTCACCACCCAACAGCAAATCACAACAATGCCTAAGATCTTATTTACATGAAAACACATTTATACAATTTTACTAAAACAGCGATATTATACCTTAGATGTAATCCAGAACCTAGACGCCGCATCTCGCTATCCTGTGACGACTTTCGGCCGGAACCGAAAAATCCGCGTCATTGTAAGGGCATCTCCGTACTTCCTAGCTATGCTGATTTGTGCACTGCGCATACTCAGTGCCCATACTGCCGCTGTTAGTAGCTATGAGTAGAGATGGGCGAAATTGATTCTAACGAAGTGGAATTCATTTAGAATTTATTGAAAACTTCGATTCTGAACGAAGTTGAAGTTTGGGGTGATTCGCGGGAACAAAGCGTGCTTTTGATTGATAAAATGGCTGCGAGCACATGGCGTTACATGGGACAAAGAAGTCTGGGAGGAAAAAAGTCGTAGCCTACTTGACATGTGCAGAGGTGAAGCCAATCAGAGACCGGCGGGATTCTGTGAGTTTACCGCACTATATAAGTCCGGGCGCCATGCTCGCTCATCACACTCTTCTCACTGTGCTGTGTAGGGAAGGTGCTCCTGTTGTCGCCACTGCTGCTTATGATAGCTCATACTAAAGAACTAAATTTTATACAGCGATTTTTGGGGGGTGTCACAGCTTGTCTCAGAGACTGCTTCTCTTACGTTGTAATTCTGATTTTGTGGGGTATTGGAACTGAAGTCCAGTGTGCGTTCAATGCAGCTGCTGATACATTTTAATGCTATCTGCTCAGTTCTTGAGCACAATTGAAAATCCAAGGGTTATTAAAGCCTGTTCCTGTTGTATTCAGTTAGAGAAACAGCGTTTTTACAATCCAAATACCACTTAATTTTTGTTTGCTCATTTATTTTGCGCAATTTAGATCCAGGGGTTAACAAAGCGTTGTTCTGCTGGTTGTGGGCACTAAAAAAAAAATTTCCCCCTTTCCCCTGCCAAAAAAAGACATTTTTTTGTACATAAATTTATATCCGAAGGTCAGGGTTTCAAGTTTTTTTTTGTTTTTGGGGTTCCGTTTTTTAAAAACCAAAAACCGTTTTTAAAAAGCCCTTTAAAGCTGGTAAAAAAGGGGCGCATTTTTTTTTTGGGCAAATTTTCATCCAAGGGGTTTAAAAAAGTATTTTTCCTGCAAATTGAAATTTTTTTTAAAAGAAAAAGTTCTTTTTTCCAAACCCCCAAAAAAACAATTTTGGCTGTAAACATAATTCGTAACCCCGGGTTAATTCAAATTTTTTTGTTGTTTTTCCGTAAAAATTTCACGCCGTTTTAACACGCTAAAATTTGGGAATTGTTTTGGGAAACATTTTCTTTTGCGCATTTACAAACCCAAGGGGTTTAAATAAGGGATTTTTCGCAGTTTTATTTTATTAAAAAAAAGGTTTCCTTTTCCCCGCCATAGAAGAAAATTTTGGGGTGTAGCATAATTCAAATTCCAAAAGGGTTTAAAAAAAGAGTTTTTCTGTTGTTGGTTCCCTAAAAAAAAAGCCGTTTTAAAAACCCCAAAAAAGCGGTAATTTTGGGCAGCAAAATTTTATTTTTCGCAAATTAATCCAAAAGGGGTTTAAAATAAGTAAATTTTTTTTTTCAGTTGTATTCATTAAAAAAAAAAGTTCCTTTTTTACCGCCAAAAAAAGACAAATTTTGGTTTTTAGCATTAATTCATACCCGAAGGTTAAATTTCGATTTTTTTTTGTTGTTGGGGTTCCGTAAAAAACCCCCGCCCCTTTTTAAAAACGCCCACATAGCTGGGAATTGTTGGCAGCAATTTTAAATTTGGCAAATTTTCATCCAAGGGTTTAAATAAGTATTTTTTTGCAAATTTTTAATTAGTAAAAGGGAAAAGTTCCTTTTTTCACCACCAAAAAAGAAATTTTGCCCGAACAAAATTCCTTTTTCCAAAGGTTAAATTTAAACCCGTTTTTTTGTTTTATATTCAGTAAAATAGGGCCCCGTGTTTTTAAAAAGGCCCCCCCAATTTCAAGTAAAATTTTTCCCCCGGGCATTTGTTGGGGCGCAATTTAATTTTCCCAAAGGGTTACCCCAACTTGTTATGGGTTCATTTTTGGGGTCAAATACAGGGGATTTTATTTATCATATACAGAAATTCATAAACAGTGTCTGTCATTTTTATTTACAAACAGGGATGTCAGACAGAGAGGGGGCAAACTCTTCACCCGCGAGGGCCCGTGGCACAAAAAATTCCTGGAGCATCCCATGTCGCAGCAAAGAAGGGGACATCGCAGAAGGGGGTCACCGGTTTAGGCCCCAAATGCCCCCTGTTTATCTAGCGGGGCCCCTGTTGTTTTTACCCAAACCAATTGGGTTTTTGATTGGAATTACTAGGTTCATTCCCCTTCCCCAAAGGGTGACATCTGACAAACCCAGCCAAGAGTCGGGGGGAACGTCAGAAAACAAAACCCTTTGTTGGCATGGCCCAAAGGGGCGGGATCAGCGGCCCCAAATGTCCTCAACCCCCCTTCCCCCTCCGGGGTTTCCCCAACCAAGACTGGGAGAGGACAGCGGGCGATGAAACACAAAAACGAAGATGAAAAGTAGCCCCACTGCCTTTGGGGGCTGGGTGAAGCAGGGGCCTTTTATCATGTCAGGGGAAAAAGGGCGTCAGCTTACAAAGTCAGGCATCCCGGGGGCAAACCAGCAAGTGGGTTGTGTTTGGGCCCTAGTCAGCAGGGAGCAGCAGTTTTGAGGGCGGGAAACCCAAACGGCCACGGGGTAAAAAACCCAAAAAAAGTTAGAGCAAAGGGGGTAAAGCGAGGCGGGGTGGGGAGTGTCCCCTAGTTCGGGGGGGCGGTTTGGGGGGCAAAAAACAAATACTCCGGGGGGGTGTGGGCCCCGTTCTTTTCTAAGACACCCCGGGGGAGCCAAAAATTTGGGGAATGTAGAATTTGTGCTTAGGGAAAATGAAGCGGGCCAGGGGGCTAATTTGGCACCCAAACCCCCGCGTCAAAAACATTCACGTCCCACCCGGGTGGCCGGGAAAAATTGGCTCAAAAGTGGTGGTCCATCCTGCCCCGCAGCAACACGAACAGCAGCCCCCAGTGGACCATCCATTGCACCGTGAAGGCTCCACCACCTCGCAGAAGGGATGTTTCTCTTTGATCATCCCCCCGGTCCACTGCCCCTGCCCTCGCTACTCAGGGGCCCAAAAATCGTTACGAGGCATTGAAAAGAGACAACATATCGCCCCAACCACCTAAGGTGCACCTTCCCGGCCTTGTCCAATTTGTTGGTACTGCAGCCCTCCCTTTCCCAAAGGGGGACTTTGCACCTTCAAAAACTAATGGCTTGTGCCGACCCGAGATGGAGATTTCCAACCGTAATTTCTTTTCCCAAAAAAGGGGCAACCCATTCATAAACATGTAAAAAGTAGGTGGGCCAGTCCTTTGACTTATCGGGTTTGTTCCAAGGGAAAACGGCAACGGGACGTCTGGGGCTGTAACTAGGCAGGGCCCGACATGTCCCTTTCGGCCCATGGGGAATTGCTCGCCCAGGCACACCCAAAAACTTGGACAGGACGGCCTTCCTCCACGTTGTCAAAAAAGCAGCTCCTCCCAATGTTGTCTTCTCCTCCCCACCACCACCACCATCTCAGCCCCCACAATATGCTCATACCACATGTTAGGGCAACACGGTGTCACGCAGTTAACACTTGGGTTGCCTCGGGGAACAAAGTCAACAGAGGAGGGAAATGTCCCGTCTGCGCAAAAATCAATGTTGGCTTTTTTGCCCAACTGCAAATCGGAACCTGGTGAGAGACAATGGGAGGAACATGGGTCCCCCGCTGCACCGGGGGGGATGGTCCCTGCGCCCTGCGGGGCAGTGGTTTTTAAACGGGTTGGAAAAGGTTTCCCCGAAAACTCCACCGATCTTCAAAGATTCGAAAATGGCCAGAAACTGTGCATGCACTTCATCCATTCCTACAAAACCCGGGAAAACCCTCCTCGAGTGGCGGCAAACGGCCCCCCAACACACTCGATTTTGGATGTTTTTTCCCCCCTTTGGGATTCCAGCCTGCACTGTTGGACCGACTGTATGAACAGAAAAAAGGGCCCTTAATAGTTTTCGATAACCGGCACGGAGTACCCCCTGTGTAACTTTGATGTCACCATGGCAGTCATCGGGGCACCTGCCTTTGCTGAGGGCCCTTCGAGGAGGCAATGTTTTTGTCAGTTTGCCCGGACTACGGATGAAAAATGTCTTCCACTGCTTCATGTCCTGGAACAGATGCTGAAAAATTGTCTGGGGAGGGGGTGGAGACTTTGGCGACTACATCTTGCGGCCCCCAGAGTCCCGGTGGGATGAACTGGAGGAGGGGAAAGGGGGAGGAAGAGGACATTATAGCAAACATTGTCTGGGGAAATGAGTGATTTCACCCG
>JAODAL010060297.1:0-20969 GCA_025379985.1 Phyllomedusa bahiana | reverse complement strand
ATTTCCCCCATAATAAAACCCTCATTTGTTTAGCCCCCCTCATCTATTTCCTGAGGAGTACATTTTCCCGGGGTTTTTGTTAAAATTTGGGGCCCCCTATAGCAGACCCCTATTATTTTTAATATTTTATTTTTTCCCCCATTTAAATTTCCCCCAAAATGATTCCACATTTTTCTTTCCTGTACCTATATTTTGCAGTGTTGGCTTAAGACAGGATTTTACATAGAGCGACACCCCCCCCCTTTCCCGGTTTTACGACCCTTTCAAAAAGGGACTGTAACCCTCCCCAATTTTAAAAACCGCCCGTCGTAGCTCTCGTCCAGCCATTTCTCATTATCCCCCCCTATGCCCATTTTTTTTCTTCAGCTATTAATAACTTCTAGTTCATTGTTTTTTTTTGGTCAGATTAAAAAAGGGTCAGCTTTGCAATTTATAGATTTTTCAGTTTTTTATTTCCTTTTCTCCCTGATTTTTTTATCTTTTGCAAAAAAAAAAAAAACAACCCCCCCCCCCAAACTCCCCCCCCTTGTTTTTTTCCCAAAAATTCCCAGTCCTATCTTCATATTTGATGCAAATATGTGTAGTTCCCCACCCCCCCAGCCCCCCTATTTTAAAAATATTCCTCCAATTTTCCTGGCCTTTTTGTCCCCCAATACAGCTGACCCCCCCCAATTTAGGGGGCACCCATCCCTAGAAAATAAGTTGTACCCAAAGACAGAAGTCAGCCCATTTTTCCCCAAAAAAACCCCAAAACCCCTTCTTTCCTACACCAATTTTTGACCCCCTTTTCCCACTTCTCTAATCTCCCGCTCCCCTCTCTGGTGGGGCCTCGGGGAAACAGGGTAATTTTTCTGAAAAATATTACCTTGGGGGTTCCTTGCCCTGATTTTTTGGTAACCCCCCTGAAATGTTTTTTTTTTTTTTTTAAAAATTTGTTTTTTGATTTTAAAATAAAAACAAGACAGTTTTTTTTGACACCCGATATACATAAAAATAAAAATTTCCAAATGAGGGAAAAACTATTTAAACCCTTGGGAAGGAATCGAGGTTATTTCCCTTTTTTTTGTTGGGGGGTTTGGGGAAATTTTTATTTGTTTTTAAACCCCTGGATTGTTGTGGAGTCCAGATTGCAGTAGATCGATTTACTTTTCTTTTCCTTGTTGTGTGGGGTTAATGGAAGTAGGCTAGCAAGTATAACCTCGAGGTGAACGAGTAGGGACATTTACGCACAAGAAGACAAAAACAGAGGAGAGGGTAAAGGTCTGAGGGGGGGGGGGAGGTAAGGAGAGGGGATAGTTTGTTCCACCGGAGGACCATCATCAGTTCTGTCGGTAAGTCTAAGGGGGGAAAAGTCTCTCTTAAGGTGAAGTAGGTAGCCTAGGGAGTTTATAGGCGTATCTCCTGGGGTACGGCTGAGGCTGGGGTCATTTCGGGGTCGGGGGAGGGGGCTCGTGTAGTTGGAGTCGGCCAAGGGAGCCTGATAGGGTCCCTTCCAGATACCATTTAGAGAGCCGGAAGGGGGAGACCACCGTCTGTATTTCTACGGCGGACAGGAATTTTTCAATGAACGGTTTCCAGGTGGAGAAGAACTATTGGTGTGTGTTAGCTTTGCATTTTCACACAACAACCTCTCACAATTGTAGGTATGCCTGTTACCTGCAGAATTTACCTCATCTAATGCCTGGGATGTGTCCTCCAACCATTTGAGCAGGATGCAGCGTTTCGCTGCTATTAGGACTATATGTAGTAGCTTGTGTAGTTTATTTAGGCCTGTCAGGTCGTGAAAAAGGCAGAAAGCAGGGGTGACGGGGACCTCTAGGTTCCACTTCTGTCTCATAGTTTCCCCCAGCTCGCTCCAGAACTTACGGGACTCAGGGCAATGCCCCATCCCTTGTATCAGGTCGTTTTTAGTTTGTTGGCATTTAGGACAGGCTAGTTTGCAGTTAGGGGCAAGGGGGTGTGGGGGAATTATAAATCCTTAAATGGCGTGGTGCATGAAGCGAAAATAGGTTTCACGCCATTTTTCACTAATCACGGCTTTATTGATTTTGTTCCAACCTTCCAGGGCAATTTCTGGGATATTCAGCCCTGGGAAGTGATCTTCCCACTTAGGCAGGAGTCTGTGGGATGTGCCCGCCATTGCTGGGCCTCTTAACTTCGCGTAGAGGAGGGAAAGGGAGTGGCGAGAAGTTTGTGGGCCTAGTAGGTTGTCAAAGTCGTTTGTGGGGAATTCCTTTGAGAGGTTTATCACTCTGTCTCTTATAAAGCTCATTACTTGTCCATATGTTAGAAAGTGGGAGGGAGGGATGTTGTGGGAATTTTGGAGGTCAGGAAACGAAATGGTAAAATCTCAAGTTGTGTGGGTATCTAAACAGGTGTCCGAATTGAGGGCAAGCCCCCTCTTTTTTTTTTATTTCCCAGGGATCGTAGATGGGGTCGCTAGGCTTGTTTGATTTGGGTTGTCCAATTAGCCGGATATGTTTGCTAAGGTATGCTGGGAGTTTGCTAGCTTGCGACATACTTTCATGTGGTATTTTGTGTACACGCATTGGATGGTAGCGACTAATGTCCTGAGGGTTGTTGGAGAATTTAGTATGTAGGAGGGCTGATAGGCTCCACGGAGCGGCTAGGGTGGTCTCCATCTCCGTGTTAGAATAGAAAGAGTCGTTGTCATTGACAGTCAAGACAGGGTCTGAGATTGCAGGTCGGTTGTACGCTCTCACATCGGGTGATGATACGCACTAAGTTTTTGGGGAGCAATCAGCTCGCAATGCTATTCTAGGTTTTTTGTTGTCAAATGAATTCGATGAAGTGGCTTGGATGAACATGATGTCGAAGTGTTTTAGGTGTAGGGGGATGGTTTGGAGGGTTATAGGAGTTCGGGAAACTTATCATCCGTATTAAGTGGCATCTGGCTAGGAGAGGGAGCCCCGACCATCTGTCTAGTTCCCGTATTATCTTCAGGATGAGGGAGGGGGTAGTTTAGAGAGTATAATGACTCTGGGGATTTCCCTAAGTAGATTCCCAGGTATTTAATAGATTTTTCGGCAATGCGTATGCGAGTGTCTAGGTGGTCAAATGAGTTAGGTCGTGGGTTGCTGGTTAGCCTCAGGAGTTCAGAACTTCGATCATTAATTTTGAATCCCGAGAAGGTCTGGAAGAGCCGTAGTTGGTCAAATAGGTTTGGGAGGTCTCTTTCAGGGTGTCTGAGAAAGAATATGATGTCGTCTGCAAAGAACGATAATTTTTGCTCGAGTGTTTTGACCCGTATTCCTTCAAAGATAGGGGAGGCCAGGAGGAACCTGGTAGTGGACCTCAACTGGCCACAAGTTCGACACAGCGTAGGGGGACGAGGCGGGCATCCTGCCTGGTTCCCCTTTGTAGGAGGAATGGACTTGACAGGAAGCCTGGAAGGCAGATCTGTGCCACCGGGTTGCTATACAGGGTGTGTAGGAACGTGCGAAACGGTCCGGAGAGGCCAATCCTGTCGAGTACTAAGTTTAGCCAGCCCCAGTCAACCCTATCAAAGGCTTTCTCAGTGTCTACTGTGACTAGGGCTGAGTGTGGGTGCCTCTGGGGAATCCTCTTCACTAATCTAGATCATTAGGACTTTCATGATGTCTGATATTGCAGATCTTCCTTGGACAAAGCCTACCTGGTGGGAGCCTATCAGTTTAGGGATCAAAGGGGACAAGCGGTCTTCCAGGATCTTGGAAAGTAATTTAAGGTCCATATTTATTAAGGAAATGGGGCGGGTAGGAGAGCGTTGGGAAGGGTCTATTCCTGGTTTGGTATTATTTTTATATAGGCTGTGTTCATTGGCCTGGGGATTGGGAGTCCTGATAGGTAGTTGTTAAACAAAGATACTAGGACTGGTGCTATCTGTGTTTTTAGAGTCTTGAAAAATTCCCCCGTGAAACCATCAGGGCCGGGCGCTTTGTTGGATTTTAGATTTTTTATTGCGGATTCAAGCTCAGGGGCAGAGATAGGGGTTCCCAACATCTCCACTTCCTCCCCCGAGAGGTGCGGGATTTTGATTTTACTCAGCCATTCCTGTGAATGCGTTTTATCCAGGTTTTCAGAGGTATATAGTGTTTGGTAGAAGGAGCGGAGAATCTCCGTCACCTTTCCTCCCTCTGTTTTAAGCGTGCCATCCCGGTCTCTCAGTGAAGGTAGTGTCGGGGGAGGGTGGTGTCCCTTTGCCGAATTTTCGGCCAGCAGGTTACCCGGTTTTGCAGTTTGTTGCCAAAACGGAAGAGTTTTGCTTCGCTTCTTGACTTATAGAATCTTTCTCTTTTTTCTAGCCAATGTTCGTAGTCTCGTTTAGAGGTCTGCCAGTTAGTTTTATTCTCTAGGGAGGGGGAGTTTATAAAAGAGCTATAGGCGTTGCGGAGATTGCTGGCGTATTGGTTAATTTTGCTTGTAATCTGTTTTTTGAGTCTGGACACATGCTCAATCAGCTTCCCTCTGATGACCGCTTTAGCGGTGTCCCAATAGAGCTGTGGGTTGTCAAGGTGGGCTTCCGTTATACGAGTGGTACTCCGCTCACCAACCTTGGAGGGTTTATGGGGACATCTCATCTTTTGCTAGGTGTGTGGGGAATTTCCTAATATAGTCAGTGCCTCTGGGGAGTCTATTTAACCCGAGAGATGACCAAGGTCAGCAGATTTTCGGGTCTTTTGCTCTGGGGAGGAGACCCCCGAGACAAAGATATAGTCGATCCTGGACCAGGTGCCATGGGGGGGAGAGTAATACGAATATTCTCTACCTTCAGGATTGTACGAACGCCATACATCGCGTATGTCAAGGTTTTTTGCAAAGTTTTCTAGGTGGGAGCCTCTGGCCTTTTGGGTTGCCTTTGTGGGCAAGGGACCCCTCCTGTCTTCCTGAAAGTTCATGAGTGAGTTGAAGTCGCCCCCCAGTATCTTTTTTTCTACACGGGTCACCACGCTAGTATTGATACTCAGACCTTGAGGAAGGTTGGGCCACCTGAGTTTGGGCCATATATGTTGTAGAGCGACAACACCTCGTCGTGTAGTCGTACCGTGATATTGCACCATCTACCCTGGCTATCCTGCTTGTGGGTCACAATCTGGCCGCTGAAGTTTTTATTTATTAGGATAAGCACCCCGGCTTTGTTATCGATTGCGGGAGACCCATACACTTGACCCACCCACAGGCGCTTCATGCGCTCAGAGTCCCCTTCAGGAAGGTGAGTTTCCTGGAGGAGAGCTATGTCTACCTTAAGTCGTTTGAGGTGTCTTAGTACCATCAGCCGCTTGCCAGGAGAACGAAGGCCCTTAATGTTCCAGGAGACTACTTTCATTTTTGGGTGTCAAAATATCACGGTTCCTGTGTGGTTCGGTGGGAGGGGTGGGGAAAACACAAAGGGGGATAAAGACATGCATAGTATACAGCGACGAGTTAGAGAACAATTTAGCACATCGGGGGAGAGAGAGAAGAACATAACAGCTTCTCCCCCGGGTAGTGTGCAATGCGACCTCACTTTTTTCCATCGAGAGCCCCGACGTGGGGGGGGGAGCGCAATACCAAATACAGTTGTAGGGATAAGAGATATTCCCGGACAACCGGGGCTGCATTGACTGGGGCCCGAGAGATATGATGGGGCAGAGAGCCTGGGGGGATTTCCCCCCTGTTGTCAGATAGGGATGTCCGTGTTGCGGGGGGAGGGTGGGGGCTTGAAAGGGGTTAGGGGGGCCTCCTTAGTCTCTAGGGCTTGCAGCGATTGGGCTCGGGTCCAAATCGCGAGGGTCGAGTAGGTCTTGATGCGGAGGGTCCTGTCTTTTTTCTGTTTTTTTTCCCAGGTCTGGGGTCAGGTGTGGTATGTGGTTCTGAGTAGGAGGTCCCCCCGTGGGGAGAGGGGAGGGGGGAGGAGCCCTGGGTTGACAGTCAAGTTGTCGTCTTGGGAGCCTGGCGGTTCCTCTGTTCCTTGGTTCCTTGGGGCTTGCGGGGCGGGGCGAGCGCAGAGGGTCGGGTCTGTCTTCCGCCGAGTAGGGGTTGTCCCCGTCGGGATGGGGGATACGTGCAGCTGTAGGGGGCGGCGGGGTCAGCGTTTGTGCTCAGGGGTGAGGACATGGTCCTGGGGAGCGGTTTCCTGTGTGGTCGTCCAGGAAGTTTTGCGCTTCTTCCGGAGGAGAGGAGAGAGTACGAGAGTGGTAATGATGAGATGCTGGCCATTCCTAGTGGGTGTATTTTCAGGAGTCGCAGGGGTAGAGCAGGACAAACTTTATTGCTTGCGAAATATGGCTGTACAGACGGGGAGAAGTGTCTTGCGCTTTCGTTTCCATTACCCCCCTTTCCGGCCCCCCCCCCCCCCCCCCCCCCCCCCCCCCTGCACCACTTATGCCGAGAAGTCTTCGAAAGACCAGAACCTTCCTGGCGCTCTGATAGATAAGGTCAGATCGGACGGTTTGCGGCTGGCTGCGAAGGATCGCTGCTTTGTCTGTGAAGTCCCAGAAACTTGACAATGATCTGGCGTGCGGTCCGGTCGGCGTTAATTGTGTGGAGGCGGTTTGCCTGGGCGTGGAGGGGGCTTGCTTCCACTTCTCAGGTCTGGTCCAATTCGATGCGCTCGTTCGACTTTGCATGGTTTTCTCAGTCCCAGTGCCTCGGGCAGGTCTCTTTCGCACAGGTTTATTAGTTCGCTTGCTGGGATCGCTTCGGAGATCCCTATAATTCGCAAGTTGTTTCTTCTGGACCTGTTTTCAAGGTCGTCTAGTTTGACCCTTAACCGTCTGTTTTCCTGGGCCATATCTGACAGGTCGGAGCGGATTTTGTCCATGTCGCTGGCAGCTTTCTGGAGTTGGGTGTCGTGGTCATCCAGGCGTTCTGCATGGGCTCTAACGTCTGCTTTCACCTGGGCCACCAACCGTGCCACCGAGGCGGAAAGAGATGCTTGAAGGTCTTCTGAGATCTGCTTCGCCACCTCTGCCACTAATGGTTCGTGAATTGGAGTGGTAGTGTTCGAATCTGGGGGGTACAACAGTTGTGGGGGGCTGGATGGCAGTGGGCGAGTTCCGCCGTGGTCTGTTTGCGAGAACATCTGCGGTTATCCTCAGTCCGGGGTGGGGGGCGGGTTCGGCGGGTTAAGTCTGCGCCTGCGCTTGTTTTGTTTTTTTTTTTTTTGGTGGGGATGGCTCGGGCGGAAGTGGGGGACTGACCCTTGCCGTCTCTCCCAGTTAGTTTAACGCCTTTTGTGCGGCCCATTTTGGTAACGTATTTTTCCATATACCACCGGGGTACAGCGGTGCAGTCGGGGTTTTGGGATTTGTCCCGCCTATGTGGCTGCGGATCCCGGAGGGGGGGGGGGGCCCGATGTGGTTATTTCACCGCTGGAGTGTCGCTGGGGTGTCGGGGGGCGGGGGGTGTTTTGTGGAGCCTGGGGCCTGTGGAGGCGAGATCGGGGCAAAGTCTTGGGGGGTGAGTGTAGAGACGCTTCCTGGATGGCCCTATTCAGCGGGTGTATCCGCAGCGCTGGGCCCCTGGGTTGGGGTCGTCTCGGGTTGTTGGGGGGGGATGGCAGTCTGCACCCCTTGGTGTAGGGCCCAGGATGATGTGGGGGGGCAGTCTCTTTGGGGTGCTGGTGGTGGCAGTGGGTTGGGAGATAGGGCCCCCTCCCGTACCTGGAGAGCTGGCCTGTCCGTGGCCCAGCTCTGTAGGGTCCCGGGTGTAGCTGGGCTCTCCCTCGGCGTCCCTTTCAGGTTGCCGCCTGATCTTCGGTGCTGGGGGCACTGGCAGGCTTGTGGAGTTATGGGCTTAAGGGCCGCGCTGGTCGGGATTTTGACACGTAGGGGTCGTCAGGTGGAGGCCGCAGAGGGAGCGCCGCGTGGTAGTCTTTGTTGCCGGGTCCCTTTCCCCGCAGCTCGCGGCCTCGCGGCCTCGCCGGGCAAGGAGCGGGTCGCGGGGGGGAGGTGGTCCCGTCTCTCCCGGCGGCACTTACCGGCGTTTGCTGGCTGCGCTTCCGTGGGTGTCCCCGCTGTCCTGTGTTGCGGCGCGCTGAGGTGAGGTTGCATGGCCGCAAGTGCGCTGAGTCCTCTCGAGTTCTGCGGGCGCTTCTTTTCCGGGGATGCGGCTCTCTCCGGGGTGCGCGGCTGTTGCGGATCGGGTCTGCAGGCTCCTGGGGGGTCCCCGTCCAGTGCGGGCTTCTTTTATAGCTGGTTTCGGGCTGGCTTGGCGGGTTTGTCTTGTCCGTTTTGCCCCGATGTCCGGGAGCTCACTTACTTAGCGTCGGGGCATGATGGCGCCGAAACCGGAAGTCCTGAAATCGTTTTTAAGGGACATAACCTACCTTAACTTTGTCATTGTGCAGCCATTGGTGGGACTTGACAGAGGATTCTCACAGGACACCCACCCAAGCAATCTGTCAACCCGATCGCGACTATGTCGAACCAGGGGCGGGCCCCAGGTAAACAAACACCACTGTTCGACGATTCCGGTGCTACTTGGCAAGATTGCCCTGTCTGTGCCCCTAATAATTGAGTCCCCAACTACTAGCACCGTCTAGCACTGACCCCTTTCTGGAGAAGGACAAGGGTAGTGTCATTTGCGTGCAGCAATTGCCGTATTTCTGAACGGACATCCCCATCATTCCGCCAATCTTGCAAACTTTGTGGGGTGTACCAGTTTTATGGACTTAGCCTCCATCGACAATACTTCTCTACCCTTCTTTCTTACTGTTTACCCATCTAGTGCCTTATGTTCCTGCACCTCCATGAATACCACCTCCCAGTATACATGCGATAATATGACTCCCATGTGGGCGACGACCGGCCTCGCGTTCCAAGTTGGAAATGGATACTCAGTGTCGCCCACTTGCTCTTTAGATCCCAGGATCCGGGCTATCTACAATGTGCAGTGTGCAACACATCTTGCACAGGCAGTATGCCCCCCATCGAACTGTTGCCTCAAGGAGGCATAATCAGCCGGTTGTTGCACTGGACTGCATTGTCAAATTGGAACTCATGGGATGTTACCAAAAAGATATTATGATAAATTATAATAATAAGTAATACAATACTGTCCCCTCTACTCTCCAAATCTAAAGTCTCTCCAATCTCAAGTCTTCACATTAAAAGAAAAAAACACCACTTTAAGAAAACCACTCGCAAGACTCGTGCCACTCGCTCAAAATGCTCAGCTTTTATACCTTTCCAACAATGCTGTTTGGCTGTGCTGCAAACTCTCCTTCAGAAGCAAAATGAAAAAAATAAAATTGTAAAAAAGTTACACATGTTTGGTATCGCCGAGTCCAAAAAAGTCTGATATATTAAAAATATAACACCATTAATCCCGTACGTTGAACACCGTAGAAGAAAAAAAATCTCAAACCGCCAACCAATTGTATTTTTTGGTTTATTTCACGTTCCCTAAAAATTGAAATTATTTTATTTATTTTAAAGCGCCATTGTTCCAGGGCGCTGTACATTCGAGGGGTATTACATACATAACATAAGTCAAACGAGTACAATGGTAAGTGAATAATGACAATTGGCACGACAGCAGAGGGAGATATAGGACCATAATGCGAGGGCTTTACAATCTACAAGGAGGGGGTAGAAGACAGGAGGAGAGGGGAGGACCTGTTTGTGGAGGACGTACGTGGACAGCAAAGGTTAGTGTTAGGTTATACGGCAAGACTGAAGATATGGTTTTCAGATTGCTTTGAAGCTGGTGAAAGTGGAAGGAGAGTTGATGTGTTTGGGCAGATGAGTTCCAGGTGTGGGTGAAAGGCACGAGGAGAAGTCTTGGAGACGGTTATCTGAGGAGCTGAGAAGGGGAGAGCAGAGGAGAAGGTCTGTGGAGGAGCGAAGATGCGTGAGGGAGATATGGGAAATATAGGGCAGAGATGTATTGGAGGGGAGAGGTCATTGAGAGCTTGTAGGTCCCATGGTCAAGTAGCTTGGAAATGAATTCGCTGGGCAATGGGACGCGGGTAGGCTCAGTGAAGCGGATTGCAGAGGGGAGAGGCAGGGGAGTAGCGAGAGAGAGGTGGATAAGACGGGCAGCAGAGTTAAGGATGGATTGGACGGGGAGCGAGGGGTGTAGCTTGGGAGGCACAAAGAGGTGTTGCAGTTAGTCTTGGTGGGAGATGACAAGGGGCATGGACCAGCATTTTTTGTTAGTGTCTAGTTGAGGAATGGAGCGGATGCTGAGAGATGTTTTTTAGGTGGAGGCGACAACACAGAAGTGGTAAGGGTTTGGATGTGTGGTTTGAAAGATAGAGCGGAGTCTAGGTTTACCCAAGGCAAGGCGAACTTGCGGAACAGGTCTGAGAGTGTAGAGCCGTTGACTGAGAGTAGAGAGATCCAGGGGCAGGGGCTAGAGTTGGTGGTGGAAAGCATGTTGAGTCTGTTTTCTGCAACATTTCGTTTTAGGAGACGTGATTTGGAAAAAAGAGAAGGAGGAAATGGAGGACAGACAGTCAGGGATCCGGGAGAGTAGAGTAGAATAAAAGTGATCCAAAAAAAAGTCACATGTATTCCAAATTGGTATCAATAAAAAGTACTCTTCAGCCCTCAAAAAATGCCCCCTCACTGAACTCCATAGGTGTTAGTACAAAAAAATTATTGGTTGCAGAAAATGGCGCCACCTCGCAAATTTTCTAAAATAGAAAATGTTTCGATTTTTTTATGGTACCAAAACATGTTTGGTGTTTCCAGAATTGTATCAACCTGCAGAATACAGAGAACACATCATTTATATCGGAGAGTGAAAACCCTACAAAAAAAAAACAAACACAAACATGGCTCAAGTATGTTTTTTTTCACATTTTGCCCCAGTTTTTGCAGTTTCCCAATATATTCTATGGTGTGATGAATAACACCATTAGAAATTACATTTTGACCCGCAAAATAAAAGCCCTCATATGTCATATATATTTGGACCATTAGAAATTGCAAAACTTTTAACCCTGTATTAAAGAACTATAGAATTTATTAATTTTCATAACATAGGCGAGGATGAAAAAATTAAAGGTAAACCCAAAAAAAAAAAAAGGGTTTTTTTAAGGGGGGTTAACCATCATCTGTTACTGAAACTTTGGCACAAACTCTAACCAACATGGCCTCAAAGAATGACAGCCCAGACAATGAAAGTACTAATTAGAGAAGCAGCCAAGAGGCTCAGGGTCACTCGGGGGGCTGCAGAAATCACACCGGGGGGGGAATCTATCCCCAAAATATTAGTAGTACTCACATATCTACCCTTTTGGAAAGTGGGAAGAAGAAAGCACTTTTTAAGCAAGTCATAAGAATCCCCCCTTTGTATTTGCAAAAAGATTAGGGGACAAGCAAGTTTGGAAAAAGGCTTGGTAGAGGACCAAAATTTTGACTAAATGTCAAAAGCTTGTGTGGAGGGAAAACAAAAATGACATTACTCTAAAGCACCATCCCCCCGGGGAAACTGGTAGTGGGACCATATTTTATGCTTTTTTTCGCAGCGCTGGGGAGCTGGTCCAGAGTTTTGGGAAAGGGTGGAGCTAAATAAAGGAAATCCTGGAGGAAAACCATTCGAGGTTGAAAAAGACTTGAGACTTTTGCGAGATTGATTTTCAACGGGACAAGCCCAAAACATTAGACCCAAAAGCTAAAATGCAATGGTTTTTTTTCAAAAGCAAAAAAATGTGTTAAAAGGGCCCCATCCAGTCCACCCCTAAATCCCATTGGAATCTGTGACATGACTTTCAAAATTGTGCTCAAAAACTTTCCCACCATCTAACGAGCTAGACTATTTTGCCGAAGAATGGGCAGTCTTTTTCAGCCTTAGATTGCAAATAGTAGAGACACCCCCCAAAACAGACGCAGCTGTCTTTCAGTAATGGAGCCCTAAAAAAAATATTGACTTAAGAGGTTTTAATACAAATACACGCCACCTTAGGGTGACATTTAAAATCTCGCCACGTCGGGGCGCACCTTTCCGGGTTTCGGCGAAATTTGCCCCCTGTTTATTGGCACGGGGGCGGCCATAAAAACTATTATAGTCCGCCGCGCCTCGCCGGTTTTGGGGCGGAGTGCGGTATTTTGGCGCATGCGGCGCTGCCCCTATAATCCCCGCGGGGAGGCGTCTAATCCCATGAAAGTCCCCTCGCCGTGTGGGGGCGCAGTGGGGGGGACTTTGGGGTTGCGTGCGGGCTGGCCTAATATTTCCCTCCGGGGATGTGACTCAAAAATGCGGGGAAAAGTCCGCCCCCTCGCCATGTAGGGGACGCAGTGGGGGGACTTGGGGCAAAAGGGGGACTGCCCGAAGATGTTTTCCCATTCGAGAAGGCGGGAAAACGTGAGAAACTTTAAGGCCGTGCGGGTTTAAAAAAATCGCTTTAAAAGGGGGGAAAACATTCCAAAAAAGACTCAAACTTCAAAAAAAAAAAAAAAAAACCCATTCCCCAAAAATCTGAACGGCGCTATACAAAAAATTGGATTTTGGAAAAATTCCCGGGAAATACGTAACAAATTCTGAAAGCTATTCCTTTGGGTCGGCAAAAAAACCAGGCAACAAAATAGGGTGACAGTGAATCTTTAAAAACCTATGGAGAACTATTGCCCAAATCAGATAAAAGGGTGGGACGTTCAAAATACAGAAAAAAATGAAAAAAAGGGTGTTTGGTTGAACGCGGGGGTTGGCATCCCCCCCAATCAGAGCGCGAGTATTTTCCCCTTTGTATTTAAAGGAGAGATCCACAATAGAACTGGTCTCACGCCGTGCGGCATGGAATGGATTAAAAAATTTTTTTATTAATTGAAAAATATTCCTGAAAAAGAGTGAAACCTTCTAAAAACATAAATAAATTTAAATCCCGAACAAGCTTTGTCCCCGGCCGGCGCTACAAAGGAATTGCAATATAAGAATTGCGGGAAAATACAGAAATTTTAAAATTTTCTTTAAGCTTTTCTGATTGGGGGCAGAACCCAGTAAACCAGAATGGAGCGAAAAAGCCCCATTTACCCTATGGAAATTTTTTGCCCAATCAAAATCAAAGGCGGGACATTTTAAAGACAGTAAAAATTTACAAAAAAAGAGCGATTGTTGAGTTTGGGGGTATTTGGGGCTATCTTCCCCTCAGAGCGCGAGCTCTTCTCCCTTGTGTCTATGGAAGAGGGCGATGAAATCTTGGGGCTCAGGCCGTGCGGGTTGATTGAATAAAAATCTCATTTTTATTTAAATGTAAAATATTTTAGATAAACTGAAAACCCTCTATAAAAAAAATTTTAAAACCCCAAAAAATGCATTTTTCGCCGAGGGCCGGCCTACATAAAGGGAAATTTCAATATAAGAATTGCCAGGAAAAACAGTTAAATTTAAATTTTTTTAAGCCCTTTTTTGGTCGGAGAAACCCCGCCCAACAGAATGGGGCACATGGGCCCCTTAACCCAGAGGGTATTGACCAATCAGAATAGGAGCGACAGGGGCCATTTAACCCATGGAGAAATTTTGACCCAAAATATTCAAAGGCGGGGGAGTTCAAAAAACAGTAAAAAAGCAGAAAAAAGCGATTGGTTTAGCTAGTTTTGTGTTAACAAAAAAAAAGAAAAAAAATGATTTTTTTGAATTATATTTTTTTTTCTTTACCCCAAATTATTGTTAATTTTATATACACATCGGGAAATTCTGTACTTTATCATTTTATTTCGGCAGTCTGTTGTATTCCCATTGATTAGAAAACCCCTAGGGCGTCACTTTCCTCCCCTTGGGCCAAATAACGCCCTCTTTAATTACCAATCACAGAGCTCGCTCAGAAAATTTTTTTTCCCAAAACTCTATGAGAAAGTAGCTCGCGTTGATTGGCTAAGTGGCGAGCCCGTACTCAACCAATTAGCTCTTTTTTTGCATTTTTACTGTATTTTGAACTGCCCCCCTTTGAATTGATTTGGGCATTTTTCTCCATAGGGTTTAAAAAGGGTCCCTGTCGCCCAATTCTGATTTTCTACTCCTCCATAGGATAAATGGGCCACTGTCGTCCTTTTATTGGTGGTTTTTTCGACCAAAACAGAAAGCTTAAACATTTGAAATTACGTATTTCCCGGCAAATTTTCATATTGCAAAACCTTTTGTAGCGCCGGTCTCGCGACAAAAAGCGTTTTTTAGGGATTTAACTGATTTATTTTTTTTAGAAGGTTTCAGCGCTTTTTCTGATAAAAGTTTTTTTCATTAATAAAAATGAGTTTTTTTTTTCACACTCCCTGCCGCACGGCGCAGAGCGCCGGGTTGCATTGCGGCGATCTCTCCCTAGATACAAAGGGGGGGGTAGCTCGGCTTGTTGGCTGAGATAGCCAACCCCGCACCCCAAATCACTTCTTTTCTCATTTGTATGTATTTTTTAACTTTCCGCTTTGATTTTTATTGGTCAAAACTTCTCCTAGGATAAAGGGTTTTTGCGCTCCTATTTTGATTGGGTTCTGCCGACCAAACAAAGGCTTAAAAAAATTTGAATTACTGTTTTCCCCGGGGAATTCTCTATATTGCAATTTCCCTTTTGAGCGCCGGTCCGGGACAAAGGTTGTTCGGGGTTTAATTTATTTTGTTTATAGAAGGGTTTTAGCTCTTTTTCAGAAATATTTTACAATAATTAAAATAATTTTTTTAAAACACTTCATCCGCACGGGGCTGAAGCCGAGATTGCATTGCGCCATCTCTCCATAGACTACAAAGGGAAAGTAGCCGCGCCTGATTTGGGGGAAGCCAAGCCCCGCTGTTCAACAAAACAGCTCTTTTCATCATTTTTTTGTAAATTTTTAACTGTCATGCCTTTTATTTTGATTGGGTTTAAACTTTTCCCCAGGCTATAATGGGGCCCTGTCCTCCTATTTTGATTGGCCGAGATAGCCAAGCCCCGCTAGCTCAACCCAAACAGCTTTTTCTGCTTTTTTTCTGTATTTTAACTGTCCGCCTTTGATTTTGATTGGGCAATATTTCCCTAGGTTTTTAAAGGTTTTGTCGCTCCTATTTCTGATTGGGCCGTTTCGCCGCCAAGAATGCTTTAGAAATTTTAATTACTGATTTCCCGCAATTTCCCAAAATTCCAAAATTCCCGATATTGCGCCCTTTAATTTCGGGAAAATGATTTTTTTAATGTATTTTTTAATTTTAGGTTTGAGCTCTTTTTTGGAATGTTTTCCCCCTTTAAAAAGGCGTTTTTTTTTTCTTCATCTCCATGGCACGGAGCGGCGCCGAGATTTCTGTTGCGATTTTTCTATGTTTCCTATGTTCCGTTCTCGCTTCACTTCGCCTCCGCCGAGCTTTTAAAACCAAAAAAAAACTAGGTCTGACTGTGGGGCTGCCGAGCCTGAAAGGGCCCGCACTTTGCCGCCCGCATCGTACATGCCTGGGATTTTCGAGGCGCCGGCCCCCCCCGGAAACGCCTCGCGCGCCACACCGCGCCCATTACCCCCCCCCTTTTAATCGGGGCGAAGCTGAAATTTGGCGAACGCTGCGCCTAAACCGCATCCCTGCGCCCCGACGGGAGGTTTGGGCCGGGAGGCGCAGGATACCCCAAAAAACGGGCAAAAACCCCGATCAACAGTCCCCCTTAGTTTTTTTTTGCAAAAATTGGAAAATCACACATCATTTTCTTTACACTTCAAAAATATTGCTCTTTGTGTTCCCTGTACAAAAAAATCAATAAATACTTTTAAGTTTGTGGCTGTAATGTTTTAAATGAAAACATCAAATGGAGGAATACTTTTCAGCCCACTGTATACTTTCTGATTTGGGGTGCTTATCTAATGTGTAGGTTATGACTAAATTCTGAATGTTTTATTATTTTGAATAAATGAAAAATATTTTAATAACTAATAAAATAACATTTATGAGACTATTTTCAGTACCTGTACATTTTGTTACTTTTGCTTCAGGTGACCCATTGCGGTCTCCCAGTGACCCATTGCGGTCTCCCTGTGACCCATTGTTTTCTATGGAAAAAAAATCAGTTGTTATGGAAATAATAAATTATTCCTTTTGTGCAATTTATTGCTATATTATATGAGCTATATGTGAGCTAACTTGGAAGTTTCAATGTGTGTATGCATGTATACATTGTACACATTGAATGGCCACTTTAATAGACATCTGTCCTTTCAAAATTGGAGCTTCCCTGTATGAAAATTACATGTACCCCTGAAACAGCGTACAATCAAGAAGTCAAGGTGTCTGTGGATCAGTTTGAGTGTGAAATGGCATTAGAATGAGAAAATCGAGTGATTAAAGTGACTTTTAATGAGGCATGGTCATCAGTACTGAACTAGCCAGGGCCAGTATTTCAAAAACTGCCAACTTAGGGTGACATGTCCCATTAGGGCTGAACCATTTTTTTGGGTGTATTTTGTGCCAAAAAACTGTTGACACCCTATTCTCTATATAAATGAACTGTAGTACACCAAAACTATATAACAATTATATGCCAGGTATGGCACTTTTGAATGCGTCTAAAGTAGGTGTATCAAATATGATATTCTAACAATGATATGCTATGCATCAATTATACTATGCAAGGTATACCAGATGCCAGATTTGTGACAGGTTCATTCATTCAGGTACACTATGCACTCATTTAATGCACCTTAAAACTGACGTGGTGGCGCCTCTTTTCTGACATGTCGCCCTTAGTGTTTTTTTTTTGTGAAACATGGTTATGAAGATACCAATAATAGTGGAATTGAACAAAAACATCCAATTAAAGGCATCCTGTGAATGTAAACGACTCATTGATGAATGTGGTCATGGGAGGGTGTCGGGAATTGTTCTGGTGAACAGGTGATGCAAAGTTAAGCAAACCGCACCCTGATACAATACTGATGCTCCAACTAATCTGTTCAAATGAACAACCTACCATTCCTTTGCATGATTGGGCTATAACAGCAGACAACTAGTGTTAGTGCAATTAGGGCATGTCCCCACGTCACGGGTTTTTGGACGGTTTTGCAGACCGTCTGAAAAACCAGCCGCAAACTAGCACAATGGGGCGCTATGGAAAACCCGTACAGCAGTCCCCACTGCACGGGTTTTCCGCCCGGCGGTTTTTCCTCCCGCGGGCCGCTCGAAGAACATTCAACATGCACATTCTTCCGTCCGGTTTTCGGACAGAATATGTGCAAGTCAATGTGAAGGGGATAGGGCTTTTCTCCGCTCATCGTGGAAAAAGCAATCCCCCCCCCCCCCCCGCGGCCGTGGGGACGGCCGCAAAACAGGACAAATACCGGTGGCATAAACCGACCGGTATTTGTCCATTGCCGTGTAAACGGCCCCTTATTTTCTAAAGTAAAGTCTCAAGTGAGCAAAAGAGTGAGAGGATTGGATCACTGAGCAGTAGAGAAACATTGTCTGGTCAGATAAATACAGATTTCTGTTGCAACATGCTGAATTTGGTATAAGCAGCATCAATCAATGAAACCTTCCCGTCAAGTGTCAACATATCAGACTGGTGCAGGTGTAAGGGTGTTGGAAATTTTTACGTTGGGTCCTCTGATACCTGTGGATGGACATTTGGACAGTAGGGCTTATCTAAGCATTGTGGCTGCTTAATCTAGTCTTTTCATGGAAGCTGTTTAACCGAAGGCAGCAGAACAATTGCCTGATATAATCATGGCCTTCACAGTCCCAAATTCTATGAAGCATCTCTGGGTCCTATTAGAAAAGTCTGTTCAGAACATGTCACTACTTTCAAATAATTTTCAAAGTGAGAAGCTGTCCACATGGTGCAATATTTCTCCAGACAAATTTTTATACCTAGAGGAGTCTACGGCAAGAAAAACTGATGAAGATCAAAGGTAGGTGTTTCTAAAGTGGCCATAGTGTAAATATAGTTTAGTCAATGCAGGGGTTGAATGTAGAAAGTTCCATACCTGGTAGCATTTATGGAAATACACAAAAAAACTGCAAATTGGTTAGAAATTTTTTTTTTGCTACTCTACTAGTGGTCAGAATTCCAGGTCCTCCTGGTCCGATGTTGCACTTCATGTCAATGATTTTTGAGGGCTTTCAGGATGAACTCAGCCCGTACACCCCAATTTTAACAAAACCGAAATTGGAACAAATGCTCTCATAAAAGCAAAAGAAACAAAAATTTAAAATCTTTAAAGATGTAACCAGTATTTTTAAATGGAGTTGAGGGGCGTTTCTTTTGGGTAACTATTATATTAATAATGCGGACCCTTAGGCTGATAATCGTCTGCATAATTTGGTGACCTCGGGTGGGTCAGAATTTTTCATGTATTTATTTAAAAGTATGAAAATAAAGTTCTGTATTATAGGATATATTGCCCCCTTTTAATAAATAAAATATACCCCCCCCTGTAGTATTTAAATTTGATAGTCCCCCTTTAGTGATACATAGATAGTTTGCCCCAGAGGGGACAGTGTTTACATAGATACCCTGCCCGAAAGTGACGTGATACATAGAAAACTCCCCCAGTATGATAGTGTACATAGTAGCTGCCCCAGTAGTGATAGTGATCCCTAGATAGTTTGCCCCATTTAGGGGACAGTGATACATAGATAGCTGCCCCAGTAGTGAAAATAATAGTTTTAGCTGCCCCAGTAGTGACTGTGATAAAATAGATACCTGCCCCTTTTAAGGTAAAAAGTGATACATAGTTTGCTGCCCCAAAAATTGATACATAGATAGCTGCCCAGTAGTGTTACATAGCTACTGCCCCAGTAGTGCGGGTAAATTTTTTGATGCTGCCCCTTTAATTTGTCAGGGGTTTACTTAGTTAGCTGCCCCAGTAGTGACGTGTTTAAAAAAATAGCTGCCCCAGTGTGTTTTGGGGTTACATAGAAAAGCTGCCCCGGGATTTTTTTCCATAGTAGCTGCCCCAGTATGACAGTGATTTTTTGTTAGCTGTCCGTATTTGATAATACATAGATAGTGCCCGTAGTGTTTGTGTTTCATAGCTAGCTGAAAACCAGTATTTGATAGTGTTTCTTTAGCAAAGCTTGCCTTTAGTGTTTAGTGATACATAGATAGCTCCCCGTTGGCAGGGTTAAAATAGATAGCTGCCCAGTAGTAATGATATTTTGTAGCTGCCCCAGTATTTTTGATACATAGCTAGCTCCCCCCAGTAGTGCCCGTGATACATAGATAGCTCCCTCAGTGTGACAGTAAACCCTAGTTTAGCTCCCCCAAGTAGTGTTTACATGCTGCCCGGGAGGGGAAGTAAATTAATAGATAATTGCCCAGTAGTGCAGTGATACATAGTAACTGCCCCAGTAGGGAAAAGTGAACATAGTAGCGGCCCCAGTGTGACAGTGATAAATAGCTAGCTGCCCCGTAGTGACATTTTGATACATAATTGCTGCCCAGAGTGGACAGTGAATATAGATAGCTGCCCCAGTAGTGGCAGTGATACTAGAAAAAACTGCCCCTTTAGGGGACAGTGATAAATAGTTAGCTGCCCAGTTTGAAAACATAGCTCCCCCTTAGTGAAAATTACATAGATGCTCCCCCAAATTTGTGCAGTGATACATAGATAGCGGGCCCCGTGGGGACAGTGATCCTTGATAGTGCCCCATATTGATACATAGCCTGCCCCAGTAGTGCATTTTGAAAAGATAGCTCCCCCGTAGTGACAGTGATCTTAGAAAATGCCCCAGAGTGGGGACATTTGTTTCATAGTTTAACGGGCCCCAGTGGGGACAGTGATACATAGCTACCCGGCCCCAGTAGCGACAGGATACATAGCTAGTTTCCCCCCGGAGTGCCCAGTGATAATACATAGCTGCCCCGGGAGTGACATTTGATATATAGATAGCCCCCCAAGTGTGACATTTGATACTTAGATAACTCCCCCAGAAAGTGACGTGTTCTTAGTTAGTTTGCCCCAGTAGTGATACATAGCTGCCCAGTGTGTTTAAATACTTTGAAAAGTGCCCATTTAGTGACAGTGATACATAGATAGCTCCCCCCTTAGGGGACAGTGATACATACCTGCCCCAGTAGTGACAGGGATACATAGATAGCTTCCCCAGTAGTGACGTGATACAAAAAGAAAAGCCCCCCCCAAGTAGTGAAGGGGATACATAGTTTGCTGCCCCAGTAGGGGAATAATACATGATAGCGGGCCCCAGAGGGGACAGTAAAAAATTTGATGTGCCCGTAGTGACAGTGATACATAAAATAGCTCCCCCAGTAGTGACAGTGTTTACATAAGCTCCCAGTTCCCCCTTTAGTGCAGTGAAAATTTTGTGCTGTTCCCCATTTGTGATAATACATAGATTATTCTGACCCCAATATCTGACAGCAAGTTTTTAGAAATTCTTTAGGCCATGTGGAAATGGAATTTGGGGATTGAACTGAAAGAAACTTACTTCAGAATTTGTCAGCAGGGTAAAACTAATTTGCCGGCGTGTATGAAAAAGGGGGGGCAAAGGAGTTTATTCCAGGCTAAAATTTGTGTTTCACCAAAGTAGTGGGTTTAAAAAGTTGAAAAACTTTACAGAGTTGGTGCAGAGGATGAGGAAAAAAGTGCTTGATGAGGACAGGAAAGATAGAAAATTGTAGGGAAGGGGGAGGGGAGCTGAATATCAGAGAAACAATACGGAAAGTGGGGGAGGGACAAACTTAAGAAAATGAAAAAGCGGTTAATGAAATGACAATACTGATTATAAACCCATGAAGCCCGTGGGACATGAAAACCCCCCGTCGGGAATCTTTAGATTTCACTTTAATTAAATTATAAAAAATTTGTTCTCTGAAACCTGTAAGAAAGAGAAAAACATGCAAAATTTATCAACGTTAAATCTAGAAAATTTTTAAAAACGTACATTCCAAAAGAATTTTAAATCCCGGGAAAACCCAAAATCCAAGGGGGGTAAAAATTTTTAAAAGAATACCCCCAATTTCCCGGGGGGGGTTTTTGGGTAAAGGGGGGGCCAAGGAACCCCGGGGGCCCCCCCCACCCACCAAACCCCCAACTTTAATTTTAATATGGGGGGGAAAAGGGGTTATGCTTATTTTTAAA
>JAODAL010060296.1:0-20969 GCA_025379985.1 Phyllomedusa bahiana | reverse complement strand
AAAAAAATTTTTTCCCTAAATCAAAAAAAAATTTGCTGTTTTCAATTTAACTCAAAGTAGATCTATCAACAAAGTTGGCCTGCCCCAAAAGTGAAAAAACACGTATCTGAAATTTTTTCGAATAATACAAGGTTTTTTTGGCCCCCCTTTCAATTCACCTGTGTGACTAAAAAATTGCTGTATCCATTTAAGTGAAAGGGTGCCTAAATGAACAAACTGTAGTGCGCCAAATAAAAAAAACGTATCGTAATTATTCGGTAAAAAAAGGTTTTTTTTTGGGCCCCCTATCATTCACCGGGGTACTACAAATGCGGGATTCAAATTTAAAGAAAAGTGTCATAAAAAAGCTGTGCGCCAAGTGAAAAAACACGTATCTGAAATTATTCGGATAATAAAAGTATTTTTGGCACCTTTCAATTCACTGGGTGATAAAAAATTGCGTATTCACTTTTAAGTGAAGGTGCCTCAATGAACAAAGGTATTTTCCCCCAAAGTAAAAAAAAAAAAACACGATCTGAAATGTATTCGGTAAAAAAAGGGTATTTTTTGGCACCTTTCAATTCACCTGTGGGACTAAAAAATTGCTGTATTACTTTTAAAGTGCAAGGTCCCCTCAATGAACAAAGCTGTGGGGCCCCAAAGTGAAAAAACACTATCTGAAATTTTATTCGGATAATAAAAGGTATTTTTTGGCACCTATCAATTCACCTTGGCTAAAAAAATTGCTGTTTTCAAATTTAACGCAAATAGATCTTTTCAAAAAAGCGGGCCTGCGCCAAAGAAAAAAACGTATCGAAATTTATTCGGATAAAAAAGGGGTATTTTTGGCCATTTCAATTCACCTGTGGGACTACAAAATTGCTGTATTCACATTTAATGCGGGCCTAATAAAACAAAGCTGTAGTGCCCAAATTTAAAAAAACAGGTATCTGTAATTATTCGGATAATTAAAAGGTTTTTTTGGGCACCTATAAAATTTCACCTGGGGGTGACTAAAAAATTTGCGTTTCAAAATTTAATGAAAGGTGCCTCAATAAACAAATTAGTGCCCAAAAAAAAAAAACCCGTATCTGAAAATTTATTCGATAATAAAGGTTTTTTTTGGACCTTCAACCTTTTGACTAAAAATGTATTCATTTAACTGCAAGGTGGTATATCAACAAAGGTGGAATGGGAAAAAATTAAATTTTTGAACACCTCCCTGAAATTTTTAAACTGATAATTAAAGTGAGTTTTTGAAACCCTAAAAAAGAGCCCTGCATTTAATAAAAAAAATGTGTATCCTAATAAAAGTTCAGGTTTCCCCAAATTTAACCAGGAAAAATTTCAATAGAAAACTGTTAATAAAAAAGTTTATTGCAGGGGCAATTTCTACACTAAGTCGGGGTTAACTTTATCCGTTTTCTTTAAAAGTTGTCTGTGTTCCCCCGGGGGCCCCCCTCCCCCCCCCCCCCCCCTTTCCCTCTTTCTGTGATTTTACAGCGGTAGATGCCCCCTTTTTAAAAAATTCTCTACCAAAACAACATAAAATCCCAAACCCTTAAATCTAACAAAAGTTGTAAAGATCACAGCAAACATTAGCTTTCTCTGTGAAAAAAATAGAATAATTTCGCCTGAGCGGTTTGGGGGAACCACGGGCCCAAGCGCACGTCCTACTGCTAGGGAGCGCTGAGAACACTGGGCCTGAAAAAAGGAAGGGCTGTTATATGAAAAAACGAGGTAATGTGTTTTTTTCCACCAAATTCGAAACCATACACACCCCAGTATGACGTCGCACACTCATCTAAACCCTGCTCTTTTCCCTGTAAGTGATTTGCGGGCCCCCCAAAATGACAGGAAGCCCAAAAAAATGGCGCGATCTTAATAATAAATCCCAAAAGTTTTTTTAAACCAAAATTATCGCAGGATCAAAAAAATTTCGTTTTAAACATGAAAACTTTTGCCGTTTTTCAACTTTGTGCAAAAATCGCTCAAAAACTAAATTGCAACCATTCAATTTCCCCTTTTGGTCATCCCTTTTTTCCCGGGGTAAATTATCAAATTGGGACGCTAATTTTAGCCAATTTAACAGGGGTTATCCCAAATTAAATTTTTTTTTTTTGGAAAAAAAGGGGAACAAAGTGAACCTAACTCTAAATTGGGTAAGAATTATGGATACATTTTTAGAGGGTTTAAGGGGTACCTTACCTTTCAGCATTGCTCCCATGTTTTAAGGAAATCCCCCCCTTCATCTAAAGAGAAGTTCCAAAGTATAAAACTCATTGTGTACCTTAATACATTTCACTGCAGAATATATCATAGAGTTTAATCATGTGCTTTGTTCCACTCTAAAGAAGTGTTTTTATGTTGTAGCAATGATGTGGTTCTAGCAATATAATAGGAGGGTAGCTAGCATGGAATACCCTCTGCTGGAACATAATTGATGTCTATAGTGACTGGTGACCATTCTATGGGTGGGTTTCTCTTTTCTGAATAAAGCAGGTGGTTACTAACACTTAAAGGGGTTGTCTCACTACAAGAATTGCTTTTTATGTTAAAGATCTTGCAAAAACAAGTCACTTTGCAGTATATGTCCATTACCAGTGTCCTACCTATTCTGAGATTTCCCCTCTTGTATGGGCTGCATCAGCTCCTCCGGTTGCTATAGCTACAGACTAGTGATGAGCGATTGTGTCAACTATCGTTATCGAGTCGATAGTCGATATCGGCAATAATCATGCCGATAGTCTATAGTCGATAACAGATTATCGCCGATGACCATTAAAGTCTATGGGAGAGGAACAACAGCTTCATTCTTAAACCCAAACAGGGAGGGAGAAGCTGGAATTAACATCCACAACAGGAAACAGGATACGTGCTACATCTTAGGCAAGACAATTAGGCAACAAGAGTCACAGAAAAAAAGTCACAGACTATTCACTATCCCTGTCCTGTACCACAGCATAACCCTTAAACCTGCATGACCCACAAATTAAAAAGTGCCAAGAGACAGTATTAATTGAACCATCATTTTACTTGAACTGGACATTGACTATCCCTGTCCTGGAACGCAGCATGAACCTTAAACCTGTCTGACTCACTAATTAAAAAGTGCCTGAAAAAGGAGTCCTTGAACCACCATTTTAGTTTTACTGGACATTGACTATACCTGTCCTGTACCGAAGCATGACCCTCAAACCTGCATGACCCTCAGATTAAAAAGTGCCGGAAAAAGGAGTCTTTGAACCACCATTTTAGTTGAACTGGACATAGACTATCCCTGTCCTGGACCGCAGCATGACCCTTAAACCTATTTGACCCACAGATTAAAAAGTGTCGGAAAAAGGAGTCTTTGAACCACCATTTTAGTTGAACTGTACATTGACTGGTCTGACGGTCCAGCAACCGACGATACGTTGGCTTGCGTGTAGTTGCCAGCACTGGAAGGAGCACCTTCTCTCGTTCCTCTACCTCCATGTCCTACAGCCCTCTTTGCTCGTTTACCACCTACAGTTCGCTCCATGTTCAGAAATATAAAAATGTAAAAGTTATGGAAGAGTTTTTTGACAGTCTCTTGTTAAAAGATGGCAAATCACAGCTATTCTTAAATCCCACTAATTTCCAACAGCCCACTACGATTAGAACCAGAATTGTTTCTATCAAATATCTGTGAAATGCGGTCTGGTGAAAGAATCATAACACAAAATCAACAGTGTTCTTCCTTCATTCCCTGAGATTTACAACTGCCCAGTAGGACTAGCAGTTGATAGTTTTCAACAAACTATCAGACAAATGCACAATTAGCGCCAAACTGAGATGCACTGAATGAAATAGAAGTATTAAAAAGTTATATGGATTAATATGGCGGCCTTCGCACCACTGACTACAAGTGTAATTTACTATTGCATATATATATAAATATATTATATAAAATATTATATATATATATAACACAATATGCGTAAAACTGAGCTCTATGCAGCAAACACACGCACGGAAACCAATAAGAGTATTTAAATGTTATATGGATTAATATGGCGGCCTTCACACCACTGACTACAGGCGTAATTTACTAGGAGATATGTATAAAACAATTTGCGTACAACTGAGCTCTTTGCGGCAAAAAGACGCAGGGACTTCAAAAAAACAATTTAAAAGTTATAGGGATTAGGTATGCCTGTTTTTGGGAACACCGACACGCACACACACACACTGATTACAATAGAACTGAAAAAACAGGGACAATTTCACCTCCTATCAGAGGTATGCCTGCCAAAAACATGGTGAAAAACAATGCTTTTTCAATTCAAGATCACAGAACACACTGAGCTCCAAAATATCTCCCTTCCTTTCAAAAGCCTCTCCTGCTGCCACACCCCACCCCCACCCGCAGCCCCACGGCTACACACACCAGTAGATATCCATAAAACTTTCTCTAACCAAATAAGAAGTGAAATTCTCTAATCTAACTCTATTCTAAGCTGTAGGTAGGTGGATGGTTTCTTATATTAGAAGAGACTATCGCTCAATGCTGCTAGAAAATTGGTTTAAACGCAGACAGACACGTCCTGCTGTGAAGTGGCATAGACAGAGAATGAGCTCAAACAGGAAATGCAGTTGCATAGCTATTTCGAGTTCATGTGAATATTGCAGCAAATTAGATCCATATATCGCAAAGAGGTGACGTGGTACATCCTCCTCACCCCCCTCTATCCTCGGAGCTGATTGGCTGGCTGCCAAAATGACAGGAAACATTGAAAATGTCGCGATAGTAATAGATTATCTGTAAGATTGTCACCTAAACTATCGCGTGATCAGACAATTCCGATTAGCTTAAAAACCGTGCCGATTTCAACTTTTGCTGATAATATCGCTCATCCCTACTACAGACCTGTTCAATATCTCATGATAGGCTGCCAGCACTGGTTGCTATAGCTACAGAGCTGGCTTCTATCTCAGCCTAGTAGAAGCGAGTAATGAATTCAAAATGAAGCCAAGAAAACAGGACTGAGGCAAGATGAATCAATATAGTGAGACAACCCCTTTAATGGTGTTGTGGAGTAGTACTGCAGAAAGAAAAGTTGCATCGAGTGACAAAGCTTTGTTGGCAGGAAGATGAGATGTCTGGGCTTAAAGAGATCCTGTCCCATAGTTTATGCGACTCTTGCTAAGGACCTCACAAGCTAGTGACAGACCTGCTGTTTCCAGTGCTGTGTCCCTTATTCTGTAAGATGCTGTAGTTTTAGAATATTCAATGCTCAATTCTTCAGTTTACAATCAGAAAAGAATCATGAAAAGAGTCCAGCCTTTCATGAAAGGAGTCCCTTTAATTTATGACCCGCCCACCTGAGGCTAGCCCCACAACTAATTAACCTATTACCTTGAACAGGTAGAAACATGTGAATAACGATCAGGTGGGCAGAGCTAGCCTTGGGTGGGCGGGGTTAACACCTGCTCATGAATAAGCTGAAACTGCTGCATGTTACAGAATAAGGGACACAGTACAGCAGGACAGGTGAGTGCATTACCGGGGGTTGTGTGTGTGGGGCAGGCGGGTTGTATTTGAGTCTATGTGGGAGGGGTGTGTGTGAGTGTGTGAGGGACGGGTTGTGTGTGTTTGAGTGTGCGGGGGAATGGTGTGTGTGTGTTTGCGTAAGCAGGGGAAGGGTGTGTGTGTTTAAGTGTACAGGGGAGGGGTGTGTGTATTTGAGTGTGCAAGGTGGTAGGAGTTGCCCACTTATCTCCTACCCCTTGCTCCTGTCTCCTGCCCCCTGCGGTCTGTCTGTGGCAGTTGCAGGGAGCATGAGACAGGCCACAGGGAACCAACTCTATCGATTACCTATGACAATAGCCTATTCAGCATCTAGGAAAGCTGGGTGACTATCCATCCCCTGAAGGTGGCACCAAGTATTCCTGTCATGGAAAGCTGGATATTACCTGTGGGTGATGTGTGTCACCCAGCTTTCCTGGATGTTGGATAAGCTATCCAGCCTATATGTATGTGTTTAATGTTTGTTTATTTACAGGTTCCCATTTGGACTACTTCATATTTGGTGGAATATGATGGGTCAACCGTGGATCTATTTTTTTTTAAATAAAATGGTGCTGGGGAGTGTTTATTTAAATAAAAGTTTTTTGTGCAATCTGTGTGTTTTTTTTCCCCCATATAATTCCAGTGATATTAGTGGAGGCATCTGGCAGACACCTCTTCACTGTTACTATTACCCCAGTACCCAACACAACAGGGGAACTGGGAAGAGCATTCCCAGTAACCATTAGCTTCCCAGTAACTATTAGAAGCGGACCCTCTAATGTGATGATCCGCTCCTGGAGCAGCTGCAGGCTGGTATTTTTAGAATGGGAAGAGACCAATATTGATTGACATTCCTATTCTGATAGTATCAGACTGCAGCTGCCAGTTTTACCTTGGCTGGTTATTGAAAATGGGGGGATCCCATGTCGTTTTTTTTATGAAAATGTAATTATTTAATGAGAATCTAAACATGGGCATCTACTGTAATGATTGCAGGAGTTGCCCACTTTAGGATCCTCAATAAAACAGACAGTTGCAGCTTGATACTATCAGAATGGGAAGGTCCACTAATACTGGTCTCTTCCCATTCTAAAAATGACATCCCACAGCCGCCCCACAAGTGAAACATCACATTAGAGGTTCTGCTTCTGATGATAACCTTGCTCTTCCCAGCAACCCTGTTGTGTTAGGAACTGGGGTAATAGTGACACGAGGTTAGTGTCAGCCATGGAGTGACAAAAACTACTGCTAAGCTAAACTTGGAGCAGCCGGAGACCCCATAGAAGTTCCTTGCCGCTGCAAGTAAAGCTGTGATCCGTAAAAACTGACCTGTGTCTCTAAGGCAATGTGTATGGCGATTAACCTACTTCTGTAGAAAACTATCTACAAATACTGCTAATGGTTCCATAACAGAATTTATCCCGGAGACTATCGGTCTTCCGGGCGGTTTGTCTAACGACTTGTGGAAATAGAAAATAGGTATTCTGGGTGACTCTTTTATTAATGCCTTCTTCATTTGTTCCGTAATGATGTTAAGTTGAACAGCCTCATCCACTGTTTCCTGTATCTCTTTAGTTGGATCTTTTTCTACAGTTGGATCTTTTTCTTAGAGACACAGGTCAGTTTCTATGGTTACTTGAGACAGTAGATGCCACTCAAGTCACCATATTGGTGACTATAGACATCAAATCTTTGTACACAAATATCCCGGTAGATCAGGGATTAAAAGCTGTACGTGAGGTACTAGACGAGGATTCTTCTTTAAACATTGCAGTTATCGGTTTCCTGATGATATTACTGGAAATAGTACGCAGAAATAATTTTTTTCGGTTTGGATAACAGCTTTACTTGCAGCAGCAAGGAACTTCTATGGGGTCTCCGGCTGCTCCAAGTTTAGCTAATCTGTACATGGTGGGTTTTGAAAACCAATACGTATTTACATCTGAATTTGCTCCTTTCATCGTGAAATGGAAGAGATATGTCGATGATGTGATGCTATTATGGGGAGGTACTGAAGATCAATTAGATACATTTTTTGAGTTTTTGAACTCACAAGTTCCTCTCATCCAGTTCACGATGGATAAAAATAAGAATAGTATACAATATCTTGATGTGGAAGTGAATAAAAATCCCAATGGGTTTACAACTAACTTGTTCAGAAAAAAGGTGAAACGTAATAATGTTCTACATAATACTAGTTTTCACTCCCCCCAAGTATTTAGAGGCATTTCCAAAGGACAATTTGTCCATGCCAGACGAATCTGTTCTACAGACGCACTATATTTAAAGGCTATGGAAAAATTGATTGCAAAAGTCACGAAAAGAGGGTATAGTGAAAGTGAACTAGAAAGAATAGGAAGAGAGGTTATGGGGATACCAAGAAATGAACTGATAAAAAAGAAATCTACAGAGGATAAAAAGAAGGAAGATAGATTATTGTTTGTTTCTAAATTTGACCATCATGCAAAGCTAGTGAAAAAATTTATTTTAAAAAATTGGAACATCTTACAAAATGATGATAAAATTGGTAGTTTGTTTGTACAAACACCACGATTCATCTTCAGAAAAGGTTGTTCACTGGGGGATGAATTGGTGTCCTCGATTTGAATGAGAACAAAACACCAACACAGAGGGTCCTGCGTACAAGGAAAAGGGGAACCTTTCCGTGTCTTAACTGCTTGAATTGTTCGTCGATCATTAAAGAATCTGAGATCTGTCACCCTATGAAAGGATATAATATCCCCATTAAAAATTTCTTCACCTGTGAGTCAAAAGCTGTTATCTATATGTTAAAATGCCCATGTGGACAAATATATGTAGGGCAGACTACTAGAAAGATCAGGATACGTATCAATGAGCATAGATCGGCAATTAGAATGTACAAACAAAAAAGAGATCAGAACAAGGGGGAAGAGGGTGATCCTAAAAACAAAAGCTTTGGAGAGAACTCAGTAGCAAGACACTTTTTTGAATGGCGACACAATGTGTCGGAACTTAGATGGTGTGTACTTGAAAGTGTCAATGGTAGTGATGTGCGGTATGTCAAGACACAATTATTGAAAAGAGAGACGTATTGGATTGTGACACCTGATTCCAAAAGTCCTAACGGAATTAATGAAGAGTTGAATTTTAAAGTGTTTTTAAAGTAGATTAGATAGTGAATGGTTAAAACACGGCGATATATAAAAGAGACGGAAACTTACAACGCGTATGCTTGAGAAAGGGGGCGGAGTTCCCTCGAAACGTTGCATCCGTGCAGCGTTCGGCCGGTTGTCCATGCTACTCCTGTCAACTTGAACGCCATAGAGCGCTTTTAAGGTATTTACCTGCTTTGTTGATACGTGACGCTACTAGTCTGAATGTGACTTATTGTTACTACATAAAGCCTAAAACTATATTGGTCTGGCTACAAACATATGTATACAAAATAAAAGGAATGTTAATATTAAAAAATTACCGGGTCTGAGATATCTATTGCACTCATATGGACGTTTGGAAAGCTAAGGGAGACTTCCAGTGATTGACCCAGGAGCGTGAATAGTATCATATCTGTATAAGCGGTAACATATATATTAAATGGTCCTAATGCCAACATAAAATGCAACCCCCCCCATAACCTCTCCACCTATTACTACATGGTCCTCTCACCTCCACCTATCACTCCACTTATCAGCCCATAACCTTTCCACCTGCATCTATTACCCCAGAGGTAACCACAGGTAGGGAAGTTCTGAAAAAAATAGGATTCTAAGATGTTTGTGTGTTAAATTTTTCAGGAGTGAGTTATGGCCTTGAGAAGTCCAGGTGGTCTGGTGGTTTGGTGGTCTACAGAGGATGGAGAAGAAAAGGGAAAAAGAAAAATTCCAGTCATAGAAGATATCTACCACTATATGGTCACTGTATGGAGGTAATACAGTATGCAGTCTGCAGAGTCTGTGTACACTGATATCTACCACTATATGATCACTGTATGGTGGTTATATTCAGTCTGCAGAGCCTGTGCACTCTGGTATCTACCACTATATAATCACTCTATGGTGGTAATATTGGTTGTAGTGTGATGGTTTAGGTACAGGCATAGTATCTCCCATCTCTTCTGGATGCTGAATAGGCTAGCCAACCTCCGGAAAATCTGTGTGACACCAAAACCCTAATATAGCTTTCTTCCAGAGCCATTATATACATACAATGGGGGAAAAAGTATTTTAGTCGTTGCCATGGCATTGTGCTTGGGATCATTGTCATGCTGACAGAAGGAGGTTTGCACTCAAATTCTCACAATACATGGCCCTATTCATTCTTTGATGTACACGGATCAGTCGTCCTGGTCCCTTTGCAGAGAAACAGCCCCACAGCATGATGTTGCCACCCACATGCTTCACAGTAGGTATGGGGTTCTTTGGATACAACTCAGCATTCCTCCAAACACGAACATGAGATGTGTTTTTACCAAACAGTTCCACTTTGGTTCCATCTGACCATATGACATTTTCCCAATACTCTTCTTGATCATCCAAATGCTCTCTAGCAAACTTCAGATGGGCCCGGACATGTACTGGCTTAAGCAGGGGAACACGCCTGGCACGCAGGATCTGAGTCCCTGGCGGCGTAGTATGTTACTGATGGTAGCCTTTGTTATGTTGGTCCCAGCTCTCTGCAGTTCATTCACTAGGTCCCCCCGTGTGGTTGTGGGATTTTTGCTCACTGTTCTTGTGATCATTTTGACCCCATGAGGTGAGATCTTGCGTGGAGCCCCAGATAAAGCGAGATTATCAGCGGCCTTGTATATCTTCCATTTTCTAATTATTACTCCCACAGTTGATTTCTTCACACCAAGCTGCTTGCCTATTGCAGATTCAGTCTTCCCAGCCTGTAGCAGGGCTACAATTTTGTTTCTGGTGTCCTTCGACAGGTCTTTGGTCTTCACCATAGTGGAGTTCGGAGTTTGACTGTTTGAGGTTGTGGACAGGTGTCTTTTATACTGATAACAAGTTCAAACAGGTGCCATTACTACAGGTAAGAGGAGGACAGAGGAGCCTCTTAAAGAAGAAGTTACAGGTCTGTGAGAGTCAGAAATCTTGCTTGTTTGTAGCTGACCAAATACTTATTTTCCACCATAATGTGCAAATAAATTCTTTCCAAATCAGACAATGTGATTTTCAGGATTTGTTTTCCCATTTTGTCTCTCATAGTTGAGGTCGACCTATGATGTCAATTACAGGCCTCTCTCATCTTAAGTGGGAGAACTTGCACAATTGGTGGCTGACTAAATATTTTTTCCCCACTGTATATAGAGAGCTATAGTCTCCATCCACCAACAGCAGGCATCCATACATTTCAGGGCATGATAGTCCCGGCTCTACTCTGTTCTCATCAAAAACAGTCACTGTTTTGGTGCTGATCATCTGGAGGAAACTAGATATGATTCGGTGTGCTTGAGGGTGATTACAGTCGTAGCTTGATGTGGTGTCATATTTGGGCGTAATTAAAGGTGTAATCTGGTGTGATGTCATGTGCTTAGCCAGGACTCAGTGCACAGACTTTCCCCGGAACCAATATTGTTGCTAAGACGGCCTTTTGTGGGTGTGAGCTGTATATAGTGGAAGTGTGAATGAAAGCTTTAACCCCTTAAGCCGAACGCCTGAAAAGTAGTTAATGACCAGAACATTTTTTTCGTTTTTGCCTCCTTGCGTTTCAACAGTTGTAACTTTTTTTTTTTTCAATGACACAGTTGGATGAGGCCTCGTTTTATTCGAGACGAGTTGTACTTTATGGGGGAATAGTTTAAGTTCACTTATAAATAATTGCAGTATTTTTTTTATTTTTTTTTTTTTAAATTTTGTTTTTTTTTTATTTATTTTTTTTACACCATTTACATTTCACACTTAATAACTTGCAAGATTAATTCTACAGGTAATTATGGTCGTGTGGATACCAAATATGTGTAGGTTTTTTTGTGTGTGTAATTTATGCACAATTATTTTAAATTAAATATTTATTTTTATTTTATTATTTATTTTGTTATTCTTTTTTTTATCACTTTTTATGGGGTTTTTTGTACTTTTTTTTTACTCCCATGAAGGGAGAACTGTTTTATATATATATATATATATTTTTTTTACACTTGGTAATGTATTAGCATATTCATATATGCTAATACATTCTAATCTGTGTCAGTTTGACACAGGCAGTGATTAGGACAGCACACAGTGCGTCCTAATCACTGGCTTCTTACACAGACAGCTCTGGGGCCACTTTAGGTCCCCAGAGTTGACTGTGCAGCCGGTCCCTGGGCTCTGTCGGGTGACCGGGCGTTTCGATCAACCGACAGAGCAGGGGATCCCTTTGATTGCGCTGCGGTAACGCACCGCCGCAATCAAAGGGTTAAAGCATCGGGTTGCGGAGGTTTCCTCCGCTCCCCGATGCCTGCAGGACATGCTCTGGTATCAGGGCTGTGTAGCACAGCCCCAATCCTAGCGCAATTGCGGCGCCGGGCGCCACAAACTCCGTTGTCTACAGCAACGTCTAAAGACGTCGCTGCAGACGAACGACCTGAAATGCCCGCCGTCTAAAGACGGTGGGCGGTCATTAAGGAGTTAAAGGACTGTGAATATTAAACTCTAGTGTCAAATGTTTTAGAAGTAATAGATTCATAGTTTGGCTCAAAGACTTTGGGCAACATGTATGATTTTTGGCACCCAGGCGCTATTTTTTCTGCATGCATTAGTAGTGTAGAATGTGCCTGAATCTATGAACCTGTTCTACTGCGGGTCATAGATTTAGCACTTTCTAGCTACAAAGCCGCACTTCTGGCTCAGGTAAACCACTTTTAAAGTGATCTACCTGTTCCAGCAGTAATGTGTAGCTTTGTACGGTTGTAGTGCGACACACCTCCAGCATGCCCACCTCCCTCCCCCCCTCCCGATCTCAGGCGCGTTACAAACTGCCGCGGGAGCTTTGTAATGCACCTGATATTGCAGTGCACCTGATAAAAAAATAGAGCAAATGGGGCTGTGCTAGTTTTTTGGCTAAAAAGACACCAGAATTCAGGTGCAGCCCCATTCATACATGTCGACCTTCGTGCGTGAGAACTTCTGGTTAGAACCACCAATGGTACTTTATTTTTTACGAATCTATCCTCTATAAAAGAAACACCTACACTGTGCACCTGTAAATAAGTTACTGTAACCACCAAGCTATAGACTGTCTCACCATTTATTATTGCTATCTCCTCACACTTATATCAGCCGTCACAAAATCTAGAATTACAACATTTCAAGGCCTAATTGCCTAGTTGAAATGCCTTTGAGGCCATTATACTCAAGTGACTGTGAATATCAGACCCCGGGTGTAGAATAGTGTAGAAGTAATAGATATACAGTGGGGCTCAGAATCTATGTGCAAGAGAACTGCCAGTTAGAACCACAAGTGATGCAGTTTAAGAACTTTGCCTCTATAAAAGAACCACCAACATTGTACAACTGTACATAAATTACTGTAACCACCAAGCTTCTGTGCCTCATTGGAGTAAAGCCTGTGTGTGTTTTATCTGGATAGACTGTTTCATCATTTATTACTGCTCTGCTATGTCCTCACACTTGCATCAGCAGGGGTTAACAATTTCTGGAATTACAATATTTCAAGGCCTAATTGCCCAGTGGAAAAGGTTCTATGGTCCTTATACACAAAATGAAAGAAAGATATGGAATTAGTTATAGCAATTTTCTTGAAAGCATCTTATCCTATACAGCTAAGACGCTTTCATGAAACAATGTGTGCATAAGAAGCCTATAAGACAGACTTTGAGAGGCTCTGAAGTGTTGCCCTAATCCATAACACTTGCTCACTTGACTGCTTTACCAACTTCAATGCCGCACTTATATGCAAATAAATGGACTGTATTCCAGGGGACCGGACAATTGCATCTAGCGTTGTCAAGGGAAACAATGTAATTAGACCGTCCGCATTTACTAAGAAAAGAAGCAAGAACTATTCCTATTAAATTGCTTAAAACCTCCATAGTGAGAATAATACCATCAAGAAAATGACATGTGTTACTTTTTTTTGTATACATTATCATAGTACCCTGCTAAACTGATGATTTTAGGGTTCTTTCATAGGGAGATGTTTAGCCAAAAATCCTAAAAGAGAGAATCCGCATAGTTCATATCAAATTCCTAAGAGAAAAACATCTGCAACCTGTACAAACAATATTTTTTTCTTTTACAATGTTGAGTTCACTGCAGAACCAGTCATGACCCACAGTCAAAGGGGTGCTGCTTCTGGGAAAAAACCAGACCATTTCTATGATCTCATACTACACTTTTAGCTTTCAAAGACGCCAAACTGTTCCACCTAAATTATCCCTTTAGTTCTTGAAAGGTCCAAGAATCTGTAGAATACAGTGCATTGTAAAAGGATTTTAATCATAATGATAATTTATACTCTTTTGTGTTTTCAATTCCTGCAATTATAAATTGAACGTTAAACCTTGGAAAAATGCTTTTTTTCACTTTCCTCCCCACCTTCGAAGAGCCATCATTATTTTAAATTTTTCTTCTGTGTTAACCCATGCAGACTTTTTTGTGGAATAAGATGTATTTTTGAACCTCCTACTTTTATTTGTGTTGGTAAGTTCCTATGTAGCGGGCTTATTCAGTTAGTCTGCTACATAGGAGACTGGCTGACAGCCGCAGCTAGCAGAAAGGAACTGGGCCGGTTTCAATTTTCTGCTGTTAAATCATTTAGATCCCACGGTGATCCGGGCTGCAGTGTCTAAATGATTGAGAAATTATTCTGTGCACCACTTAGGTCAGCACCCAGACACGAGATTACATTGGTGGTGGGAATTTTTTTTTCTTCTATGGTGTTCACCATGCAGGAAAAATTATATCATATTTTAGTAGATTAGACTTTCACGGAAGCACAGATACCAATTATGTATAACTTTTTAATTTTTTCATTTGAAATATGGCCAAAAGAGGTATTTTGATTTTTTAATATATTTATTTTTAAAACTTTTTTTGTTTTTTATTAGTTGCTGTCCCCTAAGGGAACTTCATCACTAGAGGTGATTGCTTGTACACTGTTCTGCAATATAAATAAAGGATGAAATAGGGGTGTAACATGGAAGCCATGGAGGCATTCATTAGGCCCCCAGCTGCCATTATATACAATCGGCACCCCACAAATGAGCCAGCTCCATACTCCCTCAAGAGCATTATGATGTACAGGTATGTCAGATGTCAGTAAGGGGTTATCATAAACTTTCTTGGAATGTTCCTTAAAAATATGCGTAACAAGGGTGCGTGGCCTGGTCCTGCATGGCACCAGAAGTGTAGTGGCCAATCTCTGCACAGTGAAGCCTACACCGGCTAAAATATACCCTCGCTGCAGTTAAAAAACAACTTTCCACCTGCTGGAAGGAAACAGGACACCGCCTGTTCGCACCCCGTGCCTTATCCTGCCAGAGTCGCTGAGAGTGACACCAGATATTGACGCTGATTCGGCACGAGGATCAGCGTCAGCCGATGTCCCCTGCTTGCCGCGGTGAGTACGGCTGCCACCCTCCTCTAGAGTGCCCTCTGATTGCTACCGCCCTGGTACGGAGTAAACGGCAAACTGTGCAGCACCAACACCGCACATTCCTGCGCCTTACACAAAACTTTGCTACTGAAGGGCAGTTCTACATCTTTCCTGCTCCAGCAAGCTTTGCTTCGGCACAGTTTACTAAAGTAGTGGCAGCAGTATTAATCTTTTCAGCGGACATATTAACTATCAGCCAGCAGTATACAGCGGAGAAGCCCGCAACTTTCTTCTGCCGCAGCACATAAGCCCTGCCAGTGCTAATTACATCAACACCTTCAAACAGCTCAGGAACCAATATTCCTCCGTGGAGGACAAATTGCACTGCTGGTAGCAGACTGTAATTGCTTCATTATCACACCTATGAGAACTGTCCATTAGCTGTGCATTCTTGGAACAGTTAATGCAATTTCCATAGCACTCTAATATCCTGTGATCTTTGGGGCCCCATACCAATATGGTAGCTCTATTCCAGCATCTTTGACTCCACAATTAGCCAGTTCCACTGCATCACTCACTTCCACGTTTGTTAGGAGCCTTTAGTTCCTGACTGTATAGAAAAGAGAAGGGGAAAATATATCTAAAAAAAAAAAAACCTTTCTTCCTCACACTATGCATTTAACCTGCGATTTTCCTGGCAAGATGGGAGGGACCTCAAAAAGAATCAACCCAAAGTTTTTCCAGCATCCCATGCCACGTTCCTGATCCTTAAAAGGCACCTTCAGCCTGCCCTCCTCATCTTCTATGCCATCACACGCAGAGTCATTGGATTATGACTCCCAAGAGGGCACAAGCAAATCAGAGTCTACTGAAACCATATTAAGATAACTCTTCTCTTCCTTTAGAGAGCATCTTCAAAGCAATTTTACGCAAATGATGGCTGACTTTAGAGAGGACATCCAGTCATTGGTCTCCAGAACAGACCACATCGGGAAAAAAAATGGCTGAATTCGCTACATCTCATAATCTCCTTATAGATTTTCACTCAGCCTTTAAAGAGGAGGTACAAAGATTGTCCTTTAAGGTCTTAGATTTGTAGGATAGATCCCGCAGATCAAATATTCGCATTCGTGGGATCTCCAAGTCAGTCAACTCAGAAATGCTCCTTCCATTCCTGATGGACTTGATGGCAGTGGTACTTCCAGATGCTTCTAACTTAGATCTCACGGTTTATCAAATCCACCGCCTTCCTAAACTTAAACACATTTCACCTTCACTAGCCCACAATGTCATCACCAAAATCTAAAATCTACCTTTGAATCCATTATCATATCTGGCACTCCCCCCCCCTAGTTATTACTGAAACCCATTGCAACCCCCCAAACCCAGGAAAAACCAAGGGCAAAGTACAAATTACGGGCCCTGTCCCCCTTTTAAATAAGATTTTAAAAACTTTTTTTTCTAAAACCTGATTTATGGCTAAATTTAATAGTCCCCCTCCCTGATCAACCCGACAGATTAAATTTCGTAAAGGGAAAAGACAACAAGAGATGGGACCAGAAGAATCATAGCATTTTTACCCTAGTCGCTAATCCGAGTGCCTACAATAGAGTGGGGAATTGATTCAAAGAGTGGAATTCGTTAGAATTTCGGGAAAAAACTTCGGTTCTAAAGAAAAGATCGAGTTTGGGGGACTTCGGGTGAACGAAGTTGCTTTTCATTGATAAAATGGCTGCGAGCACATGGCTTTACATGGGCAAAAACCTGGAAGGAAAAAAGGGCTAGCCTGCATGCGTGCAGAGATAAAAGCCAATCAGGAGGGGCCGATTTGTGACGTCCCCCCATATTAAGCCGGGCGCGCGCTGGGACTCCACTCCTCTCACTGAAACTGACGGGGAAAGGGTGCGCGGGCTGTTGTTACTGAAGAACTGTTTTTTATACAGCGTTTTTTGGAGTCTTGCTTGTCTCAGAGATGCATCTCTTAAGTTCATTCTAATTTTTTTGGGCTTTGGATCTGAAAACCCTTTTTGCGCCCACTGCGCTGATATACTTTTAAAAATCCTATCTGCCACAGCACATGAAATTCAAGGGGGATCTAAGCCATTTCCCGTTGTATTAATTTAAAAAAAGAGTGTTTTTACAATAAAAATTTCCACTTCATTTTAAAGTGCTAAATTTCTTTTGGCACAATTTACATCCGGGGGTTAAATTAAGCGTTGTTTTTTAGCTGTGGTGACCCCAAGAACCCCGTATTTTCACCTCCAAAATTATACATTTTTCCTGTACCCTAATTCAAAAGAAAAGGTTAAATTACATTTCTCCCTTGTTTGTGTCGTAAAAACATCGCATTGTAACACGCTACAAAGCTGGGAGTTTGTGGTGGTCAATTTTTTGGTGCAAATTTACATCCAGGGGTTTAATTAAGCGTTGTTTTTCCAGTGTGGTGACCCAAGAAACCGCATTTTCACCGCCAAAAATATATATTTTTTTCTGTACCTAATTCAAGCAAAGGTTAATTACAAATTTTTTCTCTTGTTGTGTGGGGTAAAAAATACGATTGAAAACACGCTACAAAGCTGTAGTTTGTTTTGGGCCCAAATTTTTTGGGCGAAATTTAACCCAAAGTTTCTTTTGCATTTGCACTCAGTAAAGAAACTTTTTTTTTCATGCCACAAAAGAAATTCTGTAGCATAATTATCCCCGAAGGAAAATTAGCCTTTTTGGCTTTTATATTCAAAAAATACACAGAGTTTTAAAGGCCCCACATACAAGTCAATTTTCCGCCCATTTGTGGAGCGCAATTTATACCCAAGGGTTACCCAAGTTTTAGTGGTTTCATTTGGCCAAAAACAGGGTGGTATTATCATATCGATATTTTTTTCAAACAGTGTTTGTAATTTTAAAACAAACAGTATGTCAGACAGGAGGTGGGGCTCTTTGCCTGCAAGTGGCAAAAATTTTCCCTGGGCAGGCCCAGGCCCAAGCACGAAGGGGAGTCGCAGCGGGGTCATCGGTGAGGTCACAACCCCCGTTGTCATTAGCGGCCCGTGTGCTGATAAAACCCAAGGGTTCTTGATTTTTTTAATAGGTCTTTCCACTTCCCCGATGACATCTGACAACCCCGCCAAGAGTTGGTGGGAACGTCAACAAACCCTTTGTTGGCATGGCCCCCGGGGGCGGGGGGCAGCGGTCCTCACCTGTCCTCAAACCCCCCCCTTTTCCCTTTTGGTTCCCTCAGCCGAGTTTTTTCTATATGGTCTGGGCTCAGGCCACATTATAGCGGGATGAACAATTTGAGGATGGAGCAGCAGTACTTGGCAGCGAAGAAATGGGGCCAATTCCCCCCTTCGCAGTAGGCGGAAAGTTAGATTTTGAATGGCATGGGGGGCATGTTGTGGGGGTCACCTCGCTTTCCAAGACCGGTAGAGGCAGCAATGCGATGAAACACAAATAATTGATGTACCCACCGCAATTGGGGGCGGGGGAGGCAAGGGTTCATCACGCAGGAGAAGAGGGCTCAGGGTTGCGCGTCGGCAGCGGCGAGCCCGCAAATGGGTCGTGTGGGCCCGGTGAGCAGGGATAGCGCAGTATGAGGCGGGAGCCAAGCCCCCACGGGGGGAAAAAACCCCTTCGAAGGGGGCCAAGAAAGTAGCGGCAAGGGGGTTCAGCGAGGCAGCGGGGCAGTAGTCACTCAGTGCGGAGCGTTTGGGGGAATACCGTACTCGGCGGTGTGGCAGTTCTTTGCTAAGACAGGGGGAGCCCAATTGGGAAATGTGAATCTTAAGCAGAAAGTGAAGCGTGGCCCGGGGGCTCGTTGGCACCACGGCCCTGCCAACACATCAAACGTCACCATCCGGTGGCCTGGGAGAAACGTGCTAAAATGTGGTGGTCCACTGCCGCCGCAGCAACGCAGCGCAGCAGCGCCCCGTGGCACGCATGCCATTGAGCCGTCAAGGGTCCACCACTTGCGAAGGGGCGTTTCTCTTGAAGATCTCCCGGGCCAGTGCTCCTGCCCCCGACTTTTGGCGCCAGCAGTCGTTCGCGAGGCGAGCAAAGAAAACAGTATGCGTCCAACCATGCTAAGGGAGCAGCTGACCGTGTCCCGTCCCCGTTGTTGGTCTGCAGTCCCTCCCTTTCAAATGGGGGCTCTGACCCTTCAGGAACTATGGCTTGTGCCCCTGAGATGGAGAGTTCCAGCCGTTTTATTTTCCAAAAAGGGAGTCCCCGCACTTCAAAATATTAGAACAGAGGGGCCAGTCCTTAGCTTTCGGTTGGTTCCCAAAGGGGCACGGATGCGGACGTGTGGGCTGTTTCTACGGTCAGGGCCAGTCTGCCTTTCCGGCCCCCCGGGGGAATGTTTTTCCCGGCCCAGGCACACCCCAAAAACTTGGAAGGAGACGCCGCTTTCTCCTCCCCTTTTTCAAACGCGGCTCCTGCGCCAATGCCGCCTCCTCCTCCACCCCACCACCCCTCTCGCCCAAAAAGTACTGCTCACATACCACATGTATTCCAATATAAACATTTTTAAACGGTAAAAAAAGGTATTTTAGGCAAGAGAGATGGTGATTTGGAAGCCAAAATCGAGATCTGAGGCCTTCTGGGGTACATACATAAATACTATGTGTCCCGCGGGTTCAAAATCCGTAATAAAATATGTTACATTATTAGAATTTTTACCATATGTGTCAAAAATATATAGTAAACAGCCCCTATGTATTCTTTTGAAATTACAGCTTTCACTTCTATGTACCCCTGTGACTAGTTTTAATGCTTTACTATTGAAAGTTTTTTATTCACTTTTTCCCCTGATGGATAGAGGCATCACGTGTTTTCTTTAGTCGGATGATGGGTTTTCCCTGCTCTAAGGCGTTTTTGGGCGCTCGTAAATTTGCGCACCTGCATCGCCACTTTCTCCCACCTTTGTGGGCGGAGTTGCGCTGTGGCCCCCTCTATGCCGCGTGTCTTGGCGCCCCGGAAGTTCGGGAGCGGATGCGCTACGCCGGAAATCGCGGTGAATTGTCCTGGGGTACACGGGGGGTTTTATGTTTGTAAGGTATAAAGGGAAGGGGTTTAGGGAATGTTTGTGTACGCCAAAGGGGTTTTGTAAGCCCGAAACGCGTCGCGTACAGGCCACCGCATTTTTGGCCATGTATTCGTTTTTTAAGGCATACAATAAAGGCAATTGGATTTTATTATTGAGTTGCGGGGGCAATCTGGTCCACTTCGGTGCTACATGGTTGCCCCGGCAAAGAAGGTCAACAGGGGAGGGGAAATGCTCCGCGATGCAGCAAGAAATCGTGTGTGGCTTTTTCCCCAACTGCAAGTGGAATATGGGATGGACAAGGGGAGGAACTGGTGTCCGCGCTGCAACGAGGGGATGGTCCCCTGGCCCTGCATGGGGCACGTGTTCAATCTGGTTGTGAAAAGGTTCCCCAAGTCTTCACCGTCTTCAAACATCTGAAAATGGCCAGGAAACTGTGCATGCACTTCATCCTTTTACAAAGCCAGGAAACACCCTTCGAGTTGCAGCGGCAGAACGGCCTCCCCCCAAAACACTCTGATTGCGATGTTCCCCCGTTTTTAATTCCGCCTGACATGTTGGACCGATGTTTTAAAAGAGAAAGGCCCTTAACGATTTTTTGATGATCCCGGCGGGGCAGGAGTACTCCCTGGGTTTCTTTGATGCAGCCTGTGGAGCTCATGCGTGCACCTGCCTTTGTTAGGCCATTGAGGAGGCCCTTTTTTTCATCGCCAAGGACTATGGGGATAATAAGTCATTCCCCTGCTTATGTCCTGGAAAACAGATGCTGAAAAACTGTCTGGGCGGGACCGGGGGGGGCGACTACATCTCGCGGCCACTGATCCCCCTGGGGGCTGAAATGGAGGAGGAGGGGGAGGAGGACATTGGGGGTAGAAGCATTGTCTGGTGAAA